>BLSH010441650.1:408523-427452 GCA_018402905.1 Glandirana rugosa
CCATGGAAGACCTGGTCAAAAATGTAAGTTCGTCAGTAAGAGAAAAAAACTCCCCCCCCCCCCCACTGCCTGCTGGGTCCTGTGTGTCCCAGAAGACGACAGGGACATTCAGAAAGTACCAAGCAACTTGCACATGAGCAGTAGGAAACTGGCTGTGAAGCCTGAAGGCTCCACTGTCGGTTTCCCTTAGTTGCAATGGTGGCGCCTGCACCCAAAGCCGATGGACGGATCAGCTTCAGGGGGCCAACATCACAGGCTCCATGGGCAGGTAAGTGTCCCTATTGAAAGTCAGCAGCTACAGTATTTGTAGCTGCTGACTTTTTTTACAAAAAATGTTTTTGATGCTGGAACTCCGCTTTAATCACTGTTATACAGTATGCAAAAAAAGAGAATGACTGCTTGAATGTAAAAACTGGTCCAGAAGGTACCTAGGGTTAAACAGCAGTTGGATCCAGCCACTTTAGCTACTGTACCTTTATAAACTATATGGACCAGAAACATTTCTACATGTTAGCTATGGGGCTATTTGTTTGGTAAAAACTTTGTCACTACTTAAGATGAAGTAGTACATACATAGCTTTTTTTTAGGAAACACAATTTTCTAAAGCCCCCATGCACACAGGACATTTTTTGACTGTTTTACAGCAGCTGTTTTTTGCTGCAGACGTTTTTTTCTACAGTTAATAAACTCCTCATCATGTTATCCTATGTGTTAATGCACACATAGGCTGTTATCAACTGTTTTTAGCTGTGACGTTTTTGAGCTGTAAAAAAACCCAAAACCAGAGTGTTCTGAGAGACGTTTTTCAGCTGTAAAAACATTCAAACGCCCAAAAACGCTCCAAAACCCGGCTAAACGTCGATCCCCAATGCTTTTGGACGTTTTAGATCAATTGGAAAAAAAACCCCAAAAAAAGCTGGCCCTTTAAAAACACACAAAAACTCCGGTAATATAACGCTGGTAAAAGCTGAAAGAATCACTGATAAGCTACTGACGTTTTTAGGATTTTTTTTAACGTCCAGTGTGCATGAAGCCTAACTGTTTATTACCATGATCCCGGCTGGTAAACTTATTTTCTAATAATTAACAATCTCAATATAAAGTCAATATCTTTTTTAATTATATTCTAATTTTTCAAATAAAGTTATTGGGGAAAAAAACAGAACCTTAACCACCTCCCACCCGGCCACTGTATATATACGGCCGGGTGGGAGCTTCCCCGTTCTGACAGGATGTGTACACACGTCCTGCAGAACGGGAGCTTGCACACGGCGCGCTGCAGCTGGATCCTGTGATCATTATGAAACAAGCAAGTGTGTGTAATGTCTTTCAGATTTTTTGTGATTAAGAATCTGTGAAGATGGTAGAGTGGTACTTAATCCCTGTCCCCAGATGACCGACTCAATCTCATTTTGATGATTTATGCTTCCTTTTTGCAACATAATTTTACATTGTATGGGGAAAATCTCTCCTAATTTGAAAGGTGAACTTTGACTTCGGCTTTACCACTTTGCTTTGTTGTATGTAAAAATCATGTTCATGCGCTCTTCACAATGACACTCTAAAATAAAAAACCTAAATTGGCTCAACCATCCCATAAGGAAATATTATGAACACAACTCACTGTATCCACTAGAAAAATGTTTATTAGTATCAAAAATAAAAACCAACGTTAAAATCTGTACCATACATACAATAACAATCACAGCATTAAAAAGTGATGTCCACCTCATATGCACACATATGAGAACGGGAGCTTGCAGCGCGGCCACACGGCGCGCTGCGGCTGGATCCTGTGATCATTAGCTGATCCAGCTGAGCAGAGATCATGTGACGGCTGTGTCCAATCACAGCCGTCACATTGTAAACAAAGACGAACGTCGCTGTGACAGTTCTCCCCCCGCCGAGCTCAGTGAGAGCTCAGTGTGGGGGGGGGGGGGGGGGGAGGGGAGAATCTGCAGCTATGTGACAGCTCTTTGCATGATGATGATTTCATGCAAAGAGCTCTCGCAGATCGCCCCCCACACAGTGAACCAAGCACCACTGATACCACTGTCCCCATACACATCAGTGTCCCCATAAAACAGTCCCCAAACATCTGTATGTCCCGTCACATCTGTCACAGTCCCCAAAACATCTGTATGTCCCCGTCACAACTGTCACCATACACAAAACATCTGTCTGTCCCCGTCACATCTGTCACAGTCCCCAAAACATCTGTCTGTCCGCCAACAGATTTGGGTTATTTTTACCAAAGATATGTAGCAGTATCATTTTTGGTCAAAATTTATGAAGAGAAATTACTTATTTGCAAAATTTTATAACAGAAACGAAGAAAAATGCATTGTTTTTGAAAATTTTCAGTCTTTTTTAATTTATAGCGCAAAAATTAAAAACCCAGGGGTGATTAAATACCACCAAAAAAAAGCTCTATTTGTGTGAAAAAAAATGATAAAAATTTCATATGGGTACAGTGTCGCATGACCGCGCAAATGTCATTCAAACTGCAACAGCGCTGCAAGCTGAAAATTGGTCCGGGAAGGAAGGGGGTTTAAGTGCCCAGTATTGAAGTGGTTAAACACCAATTTCATAGTGGGATCTATGGTCACAAGCCTACTTGTGTCTCATGGAAAAAGTGCCTCCCTCCTGTCTATGTCCACCTAAAAAATCATTTTTTGACAAGGTGACATTGCCACTATTCTACTTTCAAACCATACGATTTTATATAACATATTTTTTTCTTTCCTTCTTTACAGTCATATTAAACAGTGCTTTGGCACTGCTTTTGGAGATTTCACCTCTTATTAGTCATTCTGTGTTATGAAGCTTCCCTAGATTCAGCAAAACTGTTGAGTAGGCAGATCAAAGGTGTAAATAAATTTGTCCTTTATAATCAGGGAACACATACTTAGAATCATGGTGCTGGAGTGATCATATTTACCTTGGGAGTGCATATAACTATATTGGGGTTGAACTACTAAAGTTGTAAACACTGATCACTTATCTTAGAAAATAAGGAGCAACTGTGTTATTTTTCAATATCCAATCATCTGCAAGGGGAATAAAAAATACAGGAATTTTGCTAGAACTTAATTGTATGATTGCGAAATGAATAATACTGCATTAGGTTCAGTATACATTTACTTTACTAAGTTAACAGTCCTACCCATTTGAAAGTGGATGTAAACTTGATTCATGAAATTTGAGCTGGACACATAGATCTGCAGTGTTTTCTTATCTCTCTTCAAAGCACTTAGTCTCCTAGCTGTCTCTTGTTCAGTTCCTCTGTTATCGGCATAATAAGTTCTCACACGTTCTCCGAGATGGGAGATAGAAGTGTTTGTCGGAGGAGGTTGCTATAAATAGATTAGCAGAGAAATTGCCGTCTAAGAGCAAAGCTCTGTACATTGCTTTCTGCCTTTGCCTATGAGGAGAGGGGGTGTGTGCCTTTCCTCCATTCACCTGTCTTGGCTATATTCCAATGATCCACTCCCAGAGGTAACCAGGAAGAGAAAAATGTTAACATGATCTGCACTTTCTAATGGATATATACAGAAGAAGAGAGCAGATATACAGTATCTCTTTGTAAATATTTTATTATATCTTTTCATGTGACAACACTGAAGAAATGACACTTTTCTACAATGTAAACTGGTGAGTGTACAGTTTAGAATATGATAGTGTAAACTTGCTATCCCCTCAAAATAACTCAACAAACAGCTATTAATGTCTAAACAGTTGGCAACAAAAGTGAGTACACCTCTAAGTGAAAATGTCCAAATTGGGACCAAAGTGTCAATATTTTGTGTGACCACCATTATTTTCCAGCACTGCCTTAAGGTTGCCACTGGAGTCCTCTTCCCCTCCTCCATGATGATACCACGGAGCTGGTGGATGTTAGAGACCTTGCACTCCTCCACCTTCCATTTGAGGATGCTCCACAGATGCTCAATAGGGTTTAGGTCTGGAGACATTCTTGGCCAGTCCATCACCTTACCCTCAGCTTCTTTAGCAAGGCTGTGGTCATCTTGGAGGTGAGTTTGGGGTCGTTATCATGTTGGAATGCTGCCCTGCGGCCCAGTCTCTGAAGGGAGGGGATCATGCTCTGCTTCAGTATTTCACAGTACATGCTGGCATTCATGGTTCCCTCAATGAACTGTAACCACCCAGTGCCATCAGCACTCATGCAGGCCCAGACCATGACACTCACACCACCATGCTTGACAAGGCAAGACACACTTGTCTTTGTACTCCTCACCTGGTTGCCACCACACACTTGACACCATCTGAACCAAATAAGTTTATATTGGTCTGATCAGACCACAGGACATGGTTCCAGTAATCCATGTCCTTAGTCTGCTTGTCTTCAGCAAACTGTTTGCATGCTTTCTTGTGCATCATCTTTAGAATAGGCTTTCTTCTGGGACAACAGCCATGCAGACCAATTTGATGCACTGTGCGACGTATGGTCTGAGCACTGACAGGCTGACCCCCCACCTGTTTAACCTCTGCAGCAATGCTGGCAGCTCTCATATGTCTATTTCTCAAAGGCAACCTCTGGATATGATACTGGGCACATGCACTCAACTTCTTTGGTCGACCATGGTAAGGCCTGTTCTGAGTGGAACTTGTCCTGTTAAAATGCTGTATGGTCTTGGCCACCATGCTGCAGCTGAGTTTCAGGGTCTTGGCAATCTTCTTGTAGCCTACGACATCTTTATGTAGAGCAACAATTTTTTTTTTTTAGATCCTCAGAGAGTTCTTTGCCATGAGGTGCCATGTTGAACTTCCAGTGACCAGTATGAGAGAGTGAGAGTGATAATACCAAATTTAACACACCTGAGACCTTGTAACACTAACGAGTCACATGGCAATGGGGAGGGAAAATAGCTAATTGGACCCAATTTGGACGTTTTCACTTAAGGGTGTACTCACTTTTGTTGCCAGTGTTTTAGAAATTAATGGCTGTGTGTTGAGTTATTTTGAGGGGACAGCAAATTTACACTGTTATACAAGCTGTACACTCACTACTTTACATTGTAGCAAAGTGTAATTTTTTCAGTGTTGTCACATGAAAATATATAATAAAATATTTACAAAAATGTGAGGGGTATACTCACTTTTGTGAGATACTGTACACATAATACTTATATAGGGAGATTTGATTCATCTCTGTGTATCATCTGAGGCTGTTCACTTCACTGGGTATATGGAGGGTTTACTTCCACTTTAAGCCTAGTACACATTATTAGAAAATCAGTCAAACAATCATTTATTTATTTTCCAAATATTTATACCACGTTGAAAGCGAGAATGCCATTAATGGTACAACAGAAAAACCTACCATGTGGGTAGATACGTTCCAGTGTAGAATCAGAAGTGATATAATATGTGTGAGAGCCTTCTATTCATAGTAACAACAATAAAAACATAGTATTAACCACTTGCCGTCCACGTAACTACTATAAGTGGCGACAGTGTGGCTTTGTCCCGCAAATCGCCGCTTAAAGTTGGCGCTCACAGGCACGACGTTAGGGGGCGCACGGGCGCTGGCGGCGACTCATGCTCATGCCCATTGCACGCTCCCTGAGCGGGACCGCAGGTGAGCGGACTCGATGTCCGCCTGCGACTCGCGATTGCCTGTGACAAAGCCAGAACGGGGAACCGCCAATGTAAACACAGCGGTTCCCCATTCTGACAGGTAGCATGTCAGAGATCTACTGATCCCTGTCACTGGGATCAATTAGATCTCTGGTGCCCCTGGAAGCCCAGCCCCCATACAGTTAGAACACACACAGGGAACACAGTTAACCGCTTCACTGCTCCCTGCAGGTTAGCCCCTTCTCTGCCAATGACATTTATACAGTAATCAGTGGATATTTAAATTTCTGATCGCTGTATAAATGTCATTGGTCCCAAAAAAGTGTCAAAAATGCCTGACCTGTCCACCCCAATATCACAGTCCCGATAAAAATCGCAGATCGTCGCCATTACCAGTAAAAAAAAAAAAAATTGTAAAAACGCCAGAAATTAATTCTCATGGTAAACGGGGCAACTTTTGCGCAAACTGATTGAGAATTTTTTTACCAAAAATATGAGGAAGAATATAAATCAGCCAAAACTTATGAATACATTTTTTTTAAGTTTTTTTTTTTTGGATATGTATTATAGCAAAAAGTAAGAAAAAAAATTTTTTTTTTTTGCAAAATTGTCGCTCTTTTTTTGTTTATCAAAAATGACGCCGAGGTGATAAAATACCACCAAAAGAAAGCTCTATTTGTGGGAAAAAAAGTGGTTAATACTATTAATGATAACAAAAATAATGAATCATAACCCTTTATTTGTAGTCCAAAAGATAATGTGTATACCGCATACTGCTATTCATTTATCATTATCACTTCAGTTTATATCTCCTTAAAAAAATCTCTTATTACCCTGTATATGATAATTCTTTCCTGTTTACAAAAAAATATTTCCATTGCCATCTTCTTCTGGGTAGTTCTTTGTTGCCGATCATGTGCAATCTCGTTCATTTGATTTTTTTTATGGACAAATACTGTACTAAATAATCTATAAACGTTCGGTCTGGTATCTAACAAGACACATTTTACAACATGATGCAGTGTAAATATTTGCCAGCACACTGCAGATCTTTGCATCCAAATTATCTTTTTAATGAAGCATGATCACATCACAAGCAAAAGAAGTGCAACGTTTCGGAGCCATGCAGGACTTCTTCATCGGGCATATGATCATCACATGCCTGACAAAGTGGTCCTGCGTGGCTCTGCAAGCATGTGACCATGCTTCAATAAAAAGATCATTTGGATGCGAAGATCCGTGGTGTGCTGGCAAATATTTACACTGCATCATGTATGTTCCAGTTCCCAGCTTGCGGTTGCTGCAGCACCCATTTGCTTAGAGCTTATTCCAGGATTGTGTGCAATGGGAATATGGATGGACATTTTCCAACACGTCCCTTTGGAAATGTTTCTTCTGAACAGTCACGTTGGCTCTCAAAAGCAGTAAACTAACAAACAGAAAATCGAACAAATGTTCTGAATATGGATATTTTTGTCCGATTTTTCGAATAATATGCACTAGGCTTTAGTAAATCAGCCTCTGCCTGTAGACTGCCCCTGTGCTCTTAGTGCATCTCCAATAGGTGTGTTTAAGACTCTTTGGCTTGTATAATTGTTAGCTCGGGAATTAATAGTCTCAGAACAGCAGGTTACCAGTAAACAAACAATGCCAGGATGAAATACAAAGGAGTTTGGCAGGTCTGCTGAATCCCTCGTATGTGTTTAAATACTTAAACTTTCTGTTTGACTAAAATATACTTTGATAACAGTATTAGCAGACTTGAGTAAAAAAAAAAAAAATTTAAAACGGAAGCTGAACTTATTTTATGAGTTACATTATGGGTGGATTTGTGGCTAAGAGACTGAACCATTAGATGTTAAGACATCTAAAGATGGTTGAAGCCTACTTTTTAAAATAAACAACAAAAACAGCACTGCAATCAATATATGCATGTGACCTGTCTTTTGTGCATGTATATTAATTAACCTCCCTGGCGGTATGATTATATCAGATTTTTGTGTACTTTGTTTCGCATAGAAATTTGACGTTTTATATTGTAGGCCTGTAATTATTAGGAATAACTCACTTCAATCTGTCCAAACAAGAGTCTAGTAGACATCCCGGGTATGATAAAGTTTGAAACAACAAAATCATAAATTATATTTTAATAAATAACTATAAATAATTATCAAAAATAATAATATAATAATAAAATGTATTCAATAATGTAATCAAATCAAAAACACTGAAATTTGCTCAGTTGCAGAATTGTCGCTGTCATCTCTTTCAGTGTCTGATGAAGAATTTCCCCACAAATCAGTATCACTCAATTCTGCAAGTGATTCATATTCACTATCGCTGTTTTCTAGCTGGTCAAAAAACGCTTTTGATGTAAAGGGATGGTTTTTGGATGCCATGGACATTCTCAAGTTTCCAGTCAGAAAGAATGGCATATATAATATAAAAGTGCATGCAGGGCACTGGACAAAGCACTTGGGACAAAAGGGATGTGAAATGATTTCATACAGTAATGTAATCTTACAGATTACAGTGTACTGTATGTGTTATGTGTTTTTCATTTTTTTGAATTTGCCGCCGGGCTCCGCCCCCATGCGACGCTCGCAGGGAACGGAGCCCAGGCGGAGGACACAGCCTGCAGATACAGCGGGGGGACATCGCAGGATCCAGGGGACAAGGTAAGTAACTTTGCCTGGATCCTGCAATGCGATCCCGAGTGTGGCTCGGGGTTACCGCTTTTGGTAGTAAAAACTCACCCCGAGCCACACTTGGGATTACCGCTAGGGAGGTTAAATAATATTTTCAGCTGTAAATCTGAAGTTCAGCTGTTCTTCCATAGATACATTACAATTCGTAAGCACTATCACCCTAGAACAGGAAGTGTGTTACTGGTTGGATCATGAGTAGAGTTGAGCGAACTCCAGGATGTGTTCGGTTCGGCGGGTTCGGCCGAACTTCGCGGAAACGTTCGGGTTCGGTACCGAACGTTACTCGAACTTGACCCCGGACCCCGAACCCCATTGAAATTTTCGGCACAAAAATGGCTGTAAAAAAGTCCTGGAAAGTGCTAGAGGGGTGCAAAAGGAAGAAAAATGGGAGATGTTATTAGATCTGCAATCTGTCCCTCAAAGCAGTAGTAATCTCTACCTAGTCCAGTATCAGATCGTTCTGTAATGCAGGATGAGAGATCGTTCTGTAATGCAGGATGAGAAGTTATAGATCTGCAATCTGTCCCTCAAAGCAGTAGTAGTAATCTCTACCTAGTTATTATCACTGCAATCTGTCCCTCACAGCGGTAGTAGTAATCTCTACCTAGTTATTAGATCTGCAATCTGTCCCTCACAATCTGTCCCTCACAGCGCCAGCAGCATCCTCTCCCTACACTAACCTGAGAGCATGTGACATGCAGCGCTGTGACTCCAGCTTATATAAAGGCTGGGTCACATGATGCACTGGCCAATCACAGCCATGCCATTAGTAGGCTTGGCTGTCATGGCTTCTAGGGAAAATCAGTGAAATGCTTGTTGATTGGCTGCCCTGCAGCTATTCAACATGCGTGATAAAATACCAGAACCCAGAACCCGAACCCGGACTTTTTCCTCAAACGTTCGGGGTCAGGACACGGACACCCGAAAGTTGAGTACGGACCCGAACTTTACAGTTCGGGTTCGCTCAACTCTAATCATGAGATGAAAATAAAAAAACAAGTCAGTAAAATGAAAACGAATGCAGCCACCACATCTAAGGTCTGATATACTTTGTAGAGAACATATTATGTTTTCTTTTCTAAAATCTAGCATATTGGTTTTAAAAGTACAAGGGAGCAACTAACATTTTCCATGCTATCTTTTTACTTTGACCATTTTTTTATTTAGATTGTTTATATTAGTCTTGGATACAGTGAGATAGGGTTGAGACCTCTAATTTTTCACTGATGTATGTGACCCCTTTGAGAAGATTTTCCTTTTTTCCTGTCTCAAAGGCCAGCAATAAACAATGTAAACAAACATTGAATGCAGTAGGTGGGATACTACTACTACTCTAAGGGATTGGCTGGGGTATGGCGCATTGTCTCCTAGGAGGTGCTTGTTAACTCTGTTAGCTATTAAGCAAAGTGTGGAAAAGGTCTCTGGGTAGCAACAGTTAGAGGGACAGTTTTTAGTCCTGACTCTTTAGCCGGCTAAACTTTGGGGTTCAGTAATTGTTGGTGCACTTAAGTGTAGTCAACAAGGCCTGCAGACAGTAGTATGGCTATAGGGCACCTGGTTATGTAGTTCCCCAAAGCTTAGTCTCTTGGGGTGGTATCAAGCAAAGGCCACAAGGGCCTCTCACCAGACCCGACAACAGTTATCTCTCTGGCTAGACATCCGCTCACTCTGGGCTGCCTATGGCAACTCAGGTAGGTAGTGCAGCAAAGTCTGTATACCTGCAGTGGCTCTGTCTCTCTGCATTTAGGTCACAGCCTTGTTCTCTCTGGCATCCCACTCTGTGATGGCTACCAATAGCTTGGTTTCTTTATCTCTCTTGGAATGGAGCCCCAGAGCATGGTCCCCTTACACTCTCTGCCATGGACTGCACTGCCCCTTCCTGCAGAATTAGCCTGGCAAAGTTGTTCTGTTTCCTCCTCTTCTGAGCATGGCATGCTGTGAGCTGCAGTTCAGAGCCCCATAACCTCCAATTGGCAGCATTCTCCTTGGGGACTACATGTCCCATCATCCTCCTTTCCTCTGTATTGATTGGTCCTATACTGTCTTTTTCCAAGAGGGAGTGGGAAGGAGCAGAACGGGCAGCGAACGGGGAACACACTGACCCTGCCGCTGCACCATTGCTAAGCCCAGCCGACCCGATCCCCAGCGTGGCATCTGCGGGAAGGGAGATGGGATCTACACACATGGTACCTTCTGCTCCTCCATCCACCCTGCTTCTCTAAAGGCTGCAGGGTGGGGGGGGGGGGGAGAGAGAATGGACTGAAAGTGGGTGCAGGGCCAGCAGGGCACTTGACCCAGCTACAAAAGTCTGAGGCTGGCCACAGCTAGAAGGAAAGAAAATTGCTTGATTCCCCCATCAAAACAGTCAGCGGTAATGCTCTATTGTATTCTGACAGCAGAATGTTGCTGCTGGCAGTGATCGTATGAAAAAACCCAGCAGGCTGGTTGTACTGAAGAACAACTTCAGTACAACCAGCCTACCTATAGAAGGATCCAAATTCAAACAGTTTTGATCCACCTATGGCTGATTTTCCAGAGGTTCTATCTCTTCACATCTATCCAAAACTAAGAACAAACATTTCTTGACTAGCATTTCACAATGAAATAAGATGTTCTAAGATTGTCACTTTTGGAATTTACATCAGGTAATCTCCATTCAGGCAACCATTGTTGTATCTTTGAATTCACAAGTTGGGCCATACTTTTAAATCTTATGCCTTTCTGATGAATTGATGCTTTTCAGTTCAGTATCAGTTCTAGTCACAAATCCCGATTGCCTAGTTAGTGAATCGTGCTATGCACCGCAGATCAAACTAATCTGTATGTACATATTCAAAGGAATTGAAAAATTAGGATTCTATGGAAAAGAAATTATGATTCTCTGGTCAATTCACCAGTATTTTTTTTCTGGACAGACTCATTCACCTCTAAATATAATCATAATAATGAAAAAAAAACTTGTTAGATTAGTTCCTGCTTTTAATTGCAAATTCTTACAAGAAAATCTCCAGACAATCCCACTCAAACGGTGGGGGTGGCAGGCGCACATAATTATGGAAATTAGCCATCAATACATATAAAAAATTCATCTTGCATGGTCTGGCTGAGTGACAGGTAAGAGGGGGGAAGCTGTACCATGATTATATTGCTGTAGATGCACTTTTAAGTTTCAGTTGCTGGTATTCTTGCATGTACTTTTGAGCAACTAAAAAAAAATAAATAAATAAATAAAATTACATAAAAAAAGATTATGTCAATAATCAAAAAACAAGGGTGCAATTTTGTAGCCAATAAGCTTCTATCTTCAACTTGTTCAATTGAGCTTTGGCAAAAAAATGGAAGCTGACTGGTTTCTATGGAGAGCTGATTTTGCATGCTCCAGTTTTAGTAAATCAACCTCTATGATTGATATTCAACAAATAATTTTTATAAAGCTTTATGTGCACTAGGCACATTTTTTGGGGTAGCTAGCAACTGTTTATATGTGAATTCAGCAGCATTTAGTGAAATACAGTAGTTGAACAAATCAAGTAGCAGTTCTAGTTTTTTTAGCAACTTAGTGCTCAAAAGTATCCATCTTTTTTAACTCTTAATGTTGGAAAGTTTGTGAGTGTACCTTTACCAGCCCCTGATCTACATTCCTAGAATGTATACAGGTGATACTCGAAAAATTAGAATATCGTGCAAAAGTTAATTTATTTCAGTAATGCAACTTAAAAGGTGAAACTAATACATGAGATAGACTCATTACATGCAAAGCAAGATAGTTCAAGCCGTGATTTGTCATAATTGTGATGATTATGGCTTACAGCTCATGTAAATCCCAAATCCAGAAAATTAGAATATTGTGAAAAGGTGCAATATTCTAGGCTCAAAGTGTCCCACTCTAATCATCTAATTAAGCCATAACACCTGCAAAGGGTTACTGAGCCTTTAAATGGTCTCTCAGTCTGGTTCAGTAGGAATCACAATCATGGGAAAGACTGCTGACCTGACAGTTGTGCAGAAAACCATAATTGACACCCTCCATAAGGAGGGAAAGCCTCAAAAGGTAATTGCAAAAGAAGTTGGATGTTCCCAAAGTGCTGTATCAAAGCGCATTAATAGAAAGTTATGTGGAAGGGAAAAGTGTGGAAGGAAAAAGGTGCACAAGCAGCAGGGATGACCGCAGCCTGGAGAGGATTGTCAGGAAAAGGCCATTCAAAGGTGTTGGGGACTTTCACAAGGAGTGGACTGAGGCTGGAGTCAGTGCATCAAGAGCCACCACACACAGACGGATCCTGGACTTTGGCTTCAAATGTCGTATTCCTCTTGTCAAGCCGCTCCTGAACAACAAACAACATCAGAAGCGTCTTACCTGGGCTAAAGAAAAACAGACATGGTCAGTAACTCAGTGGTCCAAAGTCCTCTTTTCTAATGTTCTGAGATTGTGGATTTGGGGTTTTCATGAGCTGTAAGCCATAATCATCACAATTATGACAAATCACGGCTTGAACTATCTCTACTTTGCATGTAATGAGTCTATCTCATATATTAGTTTCACCTTTTAAGTTGCATTACTGAAATAAATGAACTTTTGCACGATATTCTAATTTTCCGAGTATCACCTGTATGTCTCTGCATTTGGTTTTTAGAATTCAGCTTTAAACAGAAATGACTGTGTGAATAAAAGCTGAGTTTAAAAAAAAACTCTGGAAGCTGAACTGAAAAAAGGAGGCCGATGACAAAGAACTAGTCACAAGTATGGCCTGTGGTCCCCATGCAGCTGACCATTGACTCATTACTGATTTCCCATGCTTTGTTCTGCATGTGGTGGCCATCTTGGTAGAGGCATGGCTTTGCTTCCTTATGTCAGAGACTCCTGCAAGAAGAACAGTGAGCAACACAGCAATAGCATCACCAAATCCCACGTGAGACTAGCAGTCAGAGGCTGAAGTACCTTAATCTCACACTGCAGATATACATCTTTGAGATTGTAGGCCCAACCTTGGCATCCTCACATCTCAGGCAGTGAACTACTTTAGTTCAGGAGGAATTTCAAAAATGGTTTATTTTTCAGGATACTGCCTAAGCAGAATTATAATTACTAAATGTTCTCTATAACACGGCAGATCTCTATTTTTGAGTTCTGTTCTGCTTTAAGTCCCACGTTCAATGTTATGCATTCAGAGAATTTGTTGCAAACTGAAAACAGAGGTGCAAGAAAACTAAATATTCAAATTAAAAATATATTTTCAAATTTTGTGATTTGATTGACCTACATTTGGTTGAACTACTATAACATAGATATAACCAAGTGTATTTTTAAATATTTGTTGCCAATAACTGTGTCATTCACTTGCAGATGCATTTCTCATAGATGTAATAAAAAAATCAAACTATTCTTTATTTACTATTACTATTTACAGAAACCATCTCTGGTATTAGAAATATGTTCTGTATTAAAGTAAGCTTGGTAGTAAAAATTGCAAAATAAGATAAGTACTAGTTTGTAGGCACCATAATTGGTAGGTACTCAAATAACTTTGCTTGCTTAGTCCCCTATTACCTGATCCACTTATTGCTAGGCCAGAGCACTTTAGGAAGGCAGTAGAGTGAAAGAGGCTGATATGGAGAAGGTAGTCAAATGTCTAATGCTGTCCTTACACACTTAGGTTTTCTTATACAGTGCAGATGGGTAAATCTCCAACTGAGGCTATTGTATTCTGCAGCTGCTGTTCAGATGACAATTTTCCATCCGGCTCTGTTGGGCAGGAGGAGGCGAATTTCAGGAACCAGCTGAAATTGGAACAGTGCATGGCCAGCTTTAGACTTTGCATATATTAGCTTTCAGAAAGCTGGTTTTGGCACACCTTTTTTTATCAGTATTGATGCTCATTAAGTATGTGCCACAAGCTGAATCATTTTATTACAACAGAAGTCTTGTAAATATGCGAACCAAGTGGATCTTGCAGGGTCAGACGTTCTGCTACATGAATTACAGCTTTAAAAAAAGCCCTTATTCTTGCATAAAGCTGGTCATAGATGGTTTGAATCTTGGCTGGTTCAGCAGGGACCACTTGAGATTAGATCCATGTATGGGCAGGCTGATTGTACCATCCATCAATTGACTTGAGTACAACCAGTATGACAGATTTCTAGCATTCGATTACTGCCGGATGAACACAATAGCTCCACGGGAGGTGTTCCCTCATCAACACAGTCAAGAGATTTTCTTTCCTGCAACCAATGGTGAAAAATAACATTGTCTATGTCTGGCTTTAGAAATAATCTGCCAACAGAGTTGTGTGGAGTCTCAGTAGAGACATCTTCCATTCCTTTACTTGCTAGGCAGATGAGTTATCAGTAAGGGAAGCAGACATTAGCTTCCTGCTGCTGGCTGTCACCTTGTAAGCTGTTAGGTTACAATATGACAGTAGTCTCTGAATGTGATCACTGGGGGAAGAAATGTTTCCTCCTGCCTGGGCAGACTGGTGACATCATTCCATAAAGATGCTCCTCTCAAGCCCAGACCCAGTCACTTGACTGACGTTCATGGACTACTTTGGTATTGTAGTTTCTGTTGTTGTCTGCCATGTAATTATTTTGTTGCTGCATATAATGACAGGCTAATGTTTATCTTTTTTGACTATAGATGATACCATCATTACAAGGAAGATTGCTGGTATCTTACTTTTTTATTTACCTTGATAATAACTTCTGACCTTAGTAATTATCATAGTTGCACTTAGATTTTGGTTTCCTGTTCTTATTCATTGTATATTTTTCAGGTGGATTTTTCTGTCATCGTGTCTCAGGCTGGTACCACGCTAAACAACCTCATGAGCCATGCACAGGAATTGGTGGCCAAGCTACGATCGCTACAGTTCGATATGAGAGAGTTTGTGTGTCTAAAATTCTTGGTGCTCTTCAGTCTGGGTAGGTGTTAGAAGTTATATGTACCCTTTATGGACATGTTCTTGTAAATAGCATACATTCTTGTCATAATGTAGTACACCTTTACATATATATTTTTATAGTATGGGCAGTTTGATCATTTACTTCATATCTGTGAAAACATTGCAAGCTAGCTTATGTGTGTAAAGAAAGATATGTAAAATATATCACACAGAGCAGAGTGATGAAGAGTCACAGTTTAAATATTTCAAGCTTTTTCATGGCAATGAACTGCTACATGTAATTGTGTTTAAGTTTATATTTTTTACATAAATCAGCTTGTGTTAAGTTTATTGGTAGGCATGTTAGGCCAGACATGCAAGAAACGTATTGCAGTCTGCTTTATCTACTACGATAATACGCATAGAAGTCTTCTTTATACACATCAGATCGAAATGTTATTTTCATCTCAAAGCATATATACATTTTAAGCTACAGATATCTGCTTAGCTTTTTGCATTATAGGGTACCAGTACAAGTGTGTGATCTTAACTGGGCAAGAGTTCCCTAGATTTTGATATAAAATGTAGCTATTTATTTACAAAAATATTGACTAAACCAGTGGTGGCTAACTTACTAGACATTGGAGGACTCTAGAGTGGCCTCTGATGTCACCAAAGGGCTGCACATAAATTTAGTATACTGTATGTAATGATACATAAGACCATCAGAGATTGTAGAGATGTTAGAGATGATGGTTGTGTCCATTTACTTTAAGTATGTGTATAGAAGGGAGAGCAAAGCGCTTTCTAAGTGTAGTGTTAGGACATACTTTATTGTTGAAATTACATTTGGCAACTCACTTATTTAAATATGAGGTTCGCTCATCACAGTGAAACATTCCCTGGTGACTGTATCCCCGGTTTGTCTCTCCATGGCTGGTCTCCGTCAGATGTGTGTGGCTCCGGAGCCAACAGATGGTCTCTCTCCACTTCCGGGATCTTGCTGGAAAGCACTGCTGGAACACATCGCCAGGCGGAAGTGATGTAGAGATAAGGAGGACACAGGGCATGGCTATGTGTTTCGGAGCATGCACCCTCCTTGATACAGACACCAAGGATCCTTTCAGCTGTCATGAGTGAACCTCATATTTAGATATGTGGGTTCCCAATTGCCATATTAACAATAAAGTATGCCCTAACACTGCACTTAGAAGGCTCTTTCCCCTCCCTTCTTTTTTGATTCATCTCAGAGATTGCTTCAGCTCCCAGGTCAATAGCCACAAGTGTAAAAAGTACATTTATTATTGGGACTTTTTCAGAGATTTTATACTTTCATACCACTTGTTTTTATTGTCACCCGCTTGTTGGTGTCTCTTTGCCTAGTTGCACCAAGCACCCCTTTGCTAATAAAAGCAGTGTGAACAGCAAGGTTTGACAAAGCATTTGCAAAGCTTTTGGCAAGCTTTATTGATGCTTTTAAAGCACCATTTAACCACAGTTTGTAAACTCTGAATACAGATCCTAATGGGAGTGTTGATTACTTGCAGGCTTCAGCAGGCTTTCAACAAGCTTCAAGAAGTGCTGTTCACACTGCTTTTATACAAGCTGAAGCCTGTGTGAAACTGACCTTATAGTAATGTGTATATACATTTTCTTCACAGTTACAGTAATTTGGATGTTAATAAAGCATCTTCAAAACATAAGTGATATCATTTAATACAGGTTTAGCAAAAGTGATGTAAAAAAATTCAGTGGTAGAGACCATAATTTAATGGACACTTATTCCATTAACAAATACATGGTTACATAAGTTTTGATTCGCTGCATAATGTTTGTGTATTGATAATCTATGAACATTACATAAAGGACATTATTTGGAACAAAAAGGCCAACGATGCCAATCAGTTCTTCCTGTTTCTTTGCTAAAGTGCTCCCTATAGTATCTTCCTTAAAAGTATAAATAAATGATGTGTACTCTTTCTCTGGTAAAAAGTTTTGCAGTGTCACTAGACAGATAGGAGTCCCGTTCTATGACCAGTGATGGATGGCAATCTAAACACTTTATCAATGAACAAATAATTACCTGGGCAATATTGATCTGTCAGTCTTTAGGAGCCAGCTCTGGTTCTAAATGATAACTTATGTCATTCTAAAACTCATGTAGGCAGCCAGTTATCTTACCATCTCCAATACCTGCAACCTGCAAATGCCTCTATAAGACTTTTGCATTGTGCACTTTTAGCAATCCTATAATAATATATAGCAGACATCATGTACTTAATAACATCACTGCAGAATTCTCCATACCAGTTAATTGGATTGGATTGGATTTTCATCTTGTAGTTGTCTCTTGACAAAAGGATAATTAGGCTTACAATGCCTTGTTTATTAGAATGCCACAGATGTCTTGAATGATAAAATGGAGGAAAGTGATGACAGAAATGCAATGTAGAAAAACCACAGTAAGGATGCTGGACTCTGGAATCTACCTAACATAATTCAGTTATAATTTTAGAAATATTACATCACCTCGTATAAAACCATTTTTAATTGTTGATGTGGCTTTGAAAGCCAGATGCATGTGTAGTGATCTTATGGTTGCTGTAAGACAACATCATACTGTGTAGTGGGTGAGCTCAGACATACTACAATTAAACATGTGGGGATTATATAAGAAGTGAGGATATACTGTGTTCATTTTCCATTTGGAAGCAAAATATGCTTGATTTCCTGTATATGAATGTGTGTGCTCCTGTGCATTACCTAAAGGGAACACAACCTTGTTTGACCTCTGGGGTGCAGCTACCTTCACATTATACTTAAAGCGGAATCTTGCAGTTCAATGTCCGCATATACTGTCCAGATCCCCTTCCCCTGCATAAAGCACCTGCCAGTAATGACACAAAAATCACCTGTAAAGAAAAAGTTTAATTTTGTGACTTCATTATCTTTCTGGGAAGATTCCTGGTGAATGCAGAACAGCTCACGAGAAGGCACAGTTCACTGCAAGAGCATTTTTGCACAAGATTTAGAGTGCTCTCTATTCCCCGGGATCATGCTGCAAGTGCTGTGATCTTCATTTAGGTGCCACCTAGGGCTAAGGTAAGTATAAAATCCAGCTTATTTCTTCACAGGTAGGTTTTGGACCTGCTGTGAGATGATTTATGCAGGAGTGGGGGGGGGGGGGGCTGTGCAGTATGAACAGACCTTGCATTTACTTGTTATAACAAGTAAATGCAAGGTCCGCTTATACTGCAGTTTTGCCCTATAGTCTTGTACCATCCTGCTCCTAAGGCTTCATACACACGGGCATCTGCAAAAAAATAAGCAAAACGTCGGGCCTGACGTCAGGGAAAAAATTTTTCTTGGTGTTTTGCATTGACGTCAATGCACGTTTTTTCCCGCTAGCTTTCAGCGGCGTTTTTTGCCTTTGCATAAAATCAATGGTTCTCTATGGGAGCCCATTGATTTGAATAGAAGCTGCACCAGAAGTCGGATCACAGTGATCCGACTTACGGCGCGACTTGTGTGCTAGGGGTCTTAAAGGGGAACCCCCGCAACAAAATTTGTATGGGGTTCCCCCCCAGGAGCACACCAGGCTCTTTGATCTGGCATGGATTTTAAGAGGAGCCCCCACACCGGAAAAAAACGACGTAGGGTCCCCCTCAAAATCCATACCAGACCCTTATCCGAGCACACAGCCTGGCAGGCCAGGAAAGGGGGTGGGGACGAGCTAGCGCC
>BLSH010441650.1:427462-468830 GCA_018402905.1 Glandirana rugosa
AACAGGGGTACAACTACCCCTGTTCTCGTGGGTACGAACAGGGTGCTCTTGTCCCCATCAACATGGGGACAAGGTGCTTTGGGGTGGGGGGCGCAGTGCCCCCCCCCTGCCCCAAAGCACCCATACTCCCCATGTTGAGGGCATGTGGCCTGGTACGGTCCGGGGGGGGGGGACTCGTCCCCACCCTCATTCCTGGCCTGCCAGGCTGCGTGCTCGGATAAGGGTCTGGTATGGATTTTGAGGGGGATCCTACGCCATTTTTATAGGCGTGGGGGCTCCTTATAAAATCCATGCCAGATCGAAGCGCCTGGTATGCTCTTGGGGGGGAACCCCACGCAAATTTTTTGCGGGGGTTCCCCTTTTAGACCTCTAGCACACAAGTCGCGCCGCAAGTCGGATCATCATGATCCGACTTCTGGTGTGGCTTCTATTCAAACCAATGGGCTCCCACAGGGAACCATTGATTTTGAATAGAACGCCTGACGAGGCTTAACACTGTGTATACAACGTTAAGCAACCTTATTGAGCATTTTGGCGGCTCAGCGTCAAAAACGCCATGACGCTGCAGCTTCAGAACACACTGGTCCCGCGTTCTAGCTACAGCTCAGAAACGCTGACGCCCTCTACTGCTCAAAAACGTCAGTGTTTTTAGAGGGCCATTGAATAACATGGAGAGCTGCAAAAAAAACGCCCAAAAAAGTGGCGTTAAAAAACGCCCGTGTGTATGAGGCCTTCAGGTTCCATTTCCTGCATCAAAATTAATTTTCTCCAGCAGCAAAACCAACTGATTTATAGAAAAAAAAAAAGCAGTGTGTCTATAAACACTATAAAACAGATTTCCTCTTATACCGTTCAGTCACATAGTAATTAAGAGGAATTCTTGCCAGTGGGGATGCAAATAGCGGCAAAACCCTGACAGAAATGAAATGTATGAATGAATGTGCAAACAGTAAAATGCATTGGATAGTTTTGGTGACATGGCTTCCTGACTCTAATGAGTTAGGCTTTTTATACTGTATATGCCCGTGTACATTTGCACCTGTTTACTACCAGTTAATTCTTTCACAGACACATAAGTAAGATTCTTGTCCGGGACGGCTAGTGAGCAGTTTTTGCAAGGTCTTGTACAAAGCAAGTTTTGATACACAATTGTAATTTGTCTTTTATGTTTGACTCTTCAAGATTGTCTTCAGGCTTGCAGACCAAGGTTGATGTCATTCATATTAATGGAGGCTCAGTTTAGCTTATGTTTTATCATTTTATTTATTTATTTATTTTTTTGCTCCTAATACTTCAAATACATTTTATACATGAAATTTTTATTTTTTGAATTCACAAGTACATCCTTTGCGGGTATAAAAGTGTTGCAGGCTCTCAATTATGTACTATGAGGCAAGGGCCTGTAATAGGTTGTGTCCTTCATGAATATATATGCTCATTTTATTAATTTATTTATTTCAGGTACTTATATAGCGCTGTCAATTTACGCAGCGCTTTACATATACATTGACATCAGTCCCTACCCTCAAGGAGCTTACAATCTAAGGTCCCTAACTCACATTCATACACATACTAGGGCCAATTTAGACAGGGTCTAATTGACCTACAGCATGTCTTTGGAGTGTGGTAGGAAACTGGAGAACCCGGAGGAAACCCACGCAGGCACAGGGAGAACATGCAAACTTCAGGCAGGTAGTGTTGTAGTTGGGATTTGAACCAGTGACCCTTTTACTGCCAGGCGAAAGTGCTATCCACTACACCAGTGGTTCCCAACCCTGTCCTCAAGTACCCCCAACAGGCCATGTTTTGGGAATTTCTCTTAGATAAAATAGCTGTCCAAAATACCAAGCCATTGACTCTGATTTAAAACACCTGCGCAAGATAAAGGAAAACCTGCAAACATGGCCTGTTGGGGGTACTTGAGGACAGGGTTGAGAAACACTGCACTACACCACATTGCGAGCTAGGAATACGCCATCATTTCAGTGCTTAATCCCACCAGCTTGTATGCTAAAAGTCATGTGGGCTGTTCTTTTGCATTCTTTTTGCAATCACTTTAACATTGCAAAGCACCCTGGGTTACAAAGAGGATCAGAGACTGCATGAATCCTGCTCCAGGCATCTACTATTTAAGTAAAGCATGGTTTTACAATTTTTTCCCTACTCAGATTTGCTTTGGGCTCATAGAATACATTGCTGTTTTGATATTCCCAAAAAACAAAGATACAATATAATTCCTTTACATAATAATATAAAAGAAAATGTTTATACTGATGAGGAAACAGGAGCTGAAAAGGTTAAAGCCTTTGCTGTCTGAGTTGCATCTTTATTAAACTGAATGTAGTAAGTATTTCTTCATTTTGTGGCTAAAGCATCTCATTGATCATAAGTCACTGAGAGGTTTTATGTCCAATCAATAGTTATTTGTTTAGTAGGATGGAAAAATAATGCAAAATATATGGAGAGTGCTGAGTATTTTTAAATAGCTTAATAAAATATTTTGATTGCAATCTCATTTGTTTAACCTTTAGTGGTAGGGAGGGTGTTGCAGTGCTGAAACGCAATACAGAGTTCGAACAGTGCATGCAATTATATTCATGCTTCATTGGTGTGATTTGTGGAAGGAATGTGGAAGGAAGGAAGGAAGAAACTATAATATTCTAGTACATGAGGGAAATATGAGTATTCTGAAAATGCTAGTTGCCTGGCTGTGTCACATCCACAAAAAAACACGCAGCAAAAGAATGCCAGAGAAGTCAGAAACCCTCATATGTTTCTACCTGTTCAAGGTCAGTGATTCAAAGCATTAAAGTTGAAATCTAGGCAGATAAAAAAGACATATTAATGCAACTCTGCAATCTTTAATACATCATTAAATGTATGATTAACTACTAGAGTTCCAAATGGTATAGGGACAGTGGCTATTAGTCCCAACACCATTTTAAAACAGAATCAGCAGCTCCTGTGAGTCTCTGTCGGCATATAGAATACAACTGCCAGCTATCAGTGATAGCCTGCATCCAACACTAAGCCGAACAACTGAAATAATCAACTCACGGGCTTTGCTACACAGCTATCTTTTGTAGCGCTTGCAGCAATTTACTGTTGCATTGTAGCAGATGCACTTTGTGCATTGTGTTTACATTGAAAAGTGGTATACCATCATGATTGGCGTCACAGCACTTTTTCTGAATACAATAGATGGGACAGAGCTGTTGCTGCCTTGTCCAGCAGCTCCCCCATCAATAGATCACTGTAAGGCCTCATACACACGGGCGTTTTGCACGCCGGCGTTTGTAGGCGTTTTTTGCAGCTCTCCATGTTATTCAATGGCCTTCTAAAAACGCCGGCGTTAGTGAGCAGTAGAGGGCGTCGGCGTTAGTGAGCTGTTTTTAGAACGCGGGACCATCGCGTTCTGTAGCTGTATCGTTTTGGCGTTTTTTGACGCCAATCGGCAAAACGCTCACTAGCGCTTGCTAACGCCGTACCGGCGTTAACAAGCGTTTTTTGACGCCGGCGTTTTTAGGTTGAAAAATAGCAGAGGACTGATTTTTTTTTTTAAAACGCCTATTGACGCCGACGCTCACTAACGCTTGCTAACGCCGATGCAAAACGCCGCAAAAAACGCCGATTTTTTAAAAAACGTCGGACCTGGCGTTTTGCTTATTTATTATAAAACGCCCGTGTGTATGAGGCCTTATAGTTATCTATTGCTGGCTGATTGCAGCCAGCAGTAGATCACTATTAGAAGCGATATGCTGCTGCACAGTGTCATGGGGCTCTAGACCAGGTCTCCACTGACCAACCCAATGAAAAAAAAAGTGTACATTTGTGATTGCAATTGTAAAAAGTATATATACATATATATATTATTATTATTTTTATTTAATTTTTAATACATTTAACAAAATATTTCCTTCCCAATAATCTCCAGGTCCCAACAATGATGTCAGATGACAGGGATGACATATGCATTTACTGTGCATGTGTTAAATGCTCACAGGAATGGATGCATAGTCATTTGGGTTTTTAGCAATCGCAAATCTGTGAAAGAGTTACCCTCACTAACCTGACCTGATCACCTGATCATATCTTCATGGTATGCTAACAGTTTACCCACCCCAGCACCCCATCTTTTTTTTTCCATATACACTTTGCAAAGTAGCGTCTAAAAGTAAAATGCCTTCCTAAAGTTAAACATACACGTCCTTTTTGAGTCTTACTACTCCATTAAACTACAGAGAAAAAACTGAGATGTGATATGTTAAATCAATTGACAGCCTTTGGAGGTTATATTTAGGGTAAATATCTGGAGGTGCACAAATTCTATAGATGTTGTGTTGGTAGAAAAGTTAGAGAATACGTATACTTTTTAAAAAAAATGTCAGTATTCTTTCCAATAAATAACCTAAGAGATAGAAATATATACAGTATCTCACAAAAGTGAGTACACCCCTCACATTTTTGTAAATATTTTATTATATATTTTCATGTGACAACACTGAAGAAATGACACTTTGCTACAATGTAAAGTAGTGAGTGTATAGATTGTATAAGGGCCGGTTCACACCTAGGCGATCCGACTTCAGAGGTGACTTTGCTAGGCGATTTGAACGCGACTTCAGGCGGCTTACGACACGACCTGAAGCGACCTCCATGCCCGGCGGCTTTGCCTGTGGTCAATCAGAGAAAAGAGGGAGGGGGGTTGCCTTAAAAAAATATTTTCTTTTTCTTGTAAAGTCGCTTCAATATAGATGGGGGATCTGACTTGGAGGCGACTTCCATTGAATTCTATGGGCATAAGTCGGATAGAAGTCGCGTTGAAGTAGTATAGGAACCTTTTCTGAAGTCGCCTTGAAGTCAGAGTGACTTGAGTAGCGTATATAAAGACGGCTCCCATTCATTTCAATGGGATTTCTCATGTCAAGTGACTTGGGGCGACACAAGTCGCTTGGACAAGTCACCTAGATGTGAACCGGCCCTAACAGTATAAATTTGCAGTCCCTCAAAATAACTCAACACACAGCCATTAATGTCTAAACCGCTGGCAACAAAAGTGAGTACTACTATAATCCAGTTTTTGCTTCTTTTATTCTTATATTCCTTGTGTGTTTTTAGGTATTCATTGCAAAATGAAACTTCACCGTAGTCACTAAGCTCTGGGGAAAATTCCCTTGCAAAGTTCAACTTCCCTTGCAAAGTGAACAGCTTACTTGCATTTAGTAAATCAACTCATTTGAGAGAATTTTGAATCCTGCATTTGTGTCCCTCTCTAATGTCTATGGCTGACTTTGTGCTTTGATCTGTTATTAGTGCTTCTATTTAAATCTGAATTCCAGGATAAGGAAATATTGTCTAACTACAAGATGCTTGTGTATTTGTACTCAAGTCTTGGCGTACTCTGTGTAGTATTTCCAGATCTATGTGAAACTTTGTCTCTGTACAGAAGTTTCCTGTAACTTTAACCACTTCCTTACTGGGCACTTAAACCCCCCTCCTGCCCAGACCAATTTTTGGCTTTCAGCGCTGTCACATTTTGAATGACAATTGCGCGGTCATGCGACATTGTACCCAAATAAAATTTGCGTCCTTTTTTTCCCACAAATAGAGCTTTCTTTTGGTGGTATTTGATAACCTCTGCGTCATTTCTGATCGCCGCTATAAACAAACAATGAGTGACCATTTTGCAAAAAATAAATTTTTTTTTACTTTTTGCTAAAGTACAAATCCATTAAAAAAATGATTCATCAGTTTTGGCCGATATATATTCTTCTACATATTTTTGCACAAAAGTTATCGCGTCTACAAACTATGGGAATTGATTTATGGTGTTTTTAATATTTATTTATTTTTTTACTAGTAATAGCGGCGATCTGCGATTTTTATCGGGACTGCGATATTGCTGCAGAAATGTCGGACATTTTTTACACATTTTTGGGACCAATGACATTTATACAGCGATCAGAAATTTAAATAACCACTGATTACTGTGTAAATGTCATTGGCATTGAAGGGGTTAACCTGCAGGGGGCAGTGAAGGGTTTAACAAGGTTCCCTGGGTGTGTTCTAACTGTGGATGGGAAGGGGCTGGGCGGGACATAACAGATCTAACTGATCCCAGTGACTGGGATCAGTAGATCTGTCATGTCCCCTGTCACAGAACGGAGAACCGCCGTGTTTACATCGGCGGTTCCCCGTTCTGCAGCTCTGTCAGGCGATCGTGGGTCTCGAGCGGACTTCGAGTCCCCCCAACCCACGGGCACGCTCGCGCAGTGTGCGGCGGGCACCGCTGCCGCCAGGGGGCGCGCCGGGAGCATGCACAGGGGACGACGTCCATGGACGTCGTCCCTGCATTTCAGATCCGCGTACTTCGGCAATAGCGCGGATCTGTAGGGGTTAAAGACCAGTCACTGGTGCTCACTCTCAGTGTGCAGGGTGACTGGTCTTTTATCTGCCCCCTCTTGTCGTTTTCTGCAGGCAGCCTGTAGTGGGTGGAGCTTCTGGACTCCTCCCATAGCTTTGCTCTCTGCACAGGCTATGTGAAGCACAGTAATGTCAGTTCTACTTTTATAAGGTAATAGCTGGGTTTAAAAAGGCATTTGGTACACAGTGGATTTATATCCCTATATCCCGCCGCCCCTTTAAAAGTTGAAACCCAGCAGCTACACATACAGTAGCTGCTGATTTTTAACATTAGGGCACTTACCTATCCTGGAGACCAGCGATGTCGGCACCGCCACCGATCTTCGGATCGGTTGGTCGAGTGCTGCTGCCACTATTGAGGGTAAGGGAACCCGGAAGTGTAGCCTCTCGGCTTCACGGCTGGGCCCCTACTGCGCATGCGTGAGCCGCCGCTGCGCTTTCTCACTGGCCTGGCGGAGGAGGAGGGAGCCGGGCTGCTGACATCAGCGGCCGCGGCCCGGGCTCCTGGTTGTGGGGGAAAAGAAAACCTGTCTAATACAGGTATCCTCTCCCCCTTCCCCCCTGAAAGGTGCCAAATGTGACACCCGAGGGGGGGGGGGGGGGGAAACCGACGAGCGGAAGTTCCACTTTTGGGAGGAACTCCACTTTAAGTTTAAATAAAATATTTTTTGTACTTTTTCACTTATTTTTGCAGCTCAGTGCTGCTGATTTCCTGCAGCTTTTTTAACCCACTTTGTGTCTACATGTATGTAGTCCTGCGATGGCTGCATAGCATTTCTCAGGGAAGGTTCCCTGATGGGGGCAATGGTAGACCATGCCTGCATTGAAATGTCCACTTGTAGCCTCTATCGCGAGCATATGTGACAGTGACAATGCAGGAGCACCATTGGGAGATAGGGACAGAGCGTTGTCACCTTATAATAGAAAGTGCCTAAACAAGGACCATCATTGTAGGCCCAAAATGTACAATTGTAATGAAAGCTGCAGATTTACAAAAGATGAAAAGGGACTTTTCAAAATTTATTATGCAATTTTATTGATTAGGTTTACTTTGCTATACTATACAAACAAAGCCTTTTGAAAATTCAATCATAATGCTTTACCAATAGAAATTAACACATTTTGTTCCATACATTTGATTTGTCATATTTTATTGCCATGAATATCTCCTCTATTATGGTGTACACCATTTTGCATTCAAGGCTTTTTAGGTTCATATTTCATTACCGTTAGGTCTCATGACTCATTCCGTATTCCAGAACGGTCTGACTAATTTTTCTATCATTCCCTGCCTGCTTCTTATTTCTTTCCTCTCTCTCTCCCCTCAGTTTCTCCCCCAGCTCTAGTTTTGCTACACCTCTCGTCCATCACCCTCTCTAAGTTACTGTCGGAAACACCAAATAATCCAGTGTCTCTCCTCCTTGCGGTGAAACATTTTGCTTTCTTTTTCTATTGATGTAACACTTACAGGCAGCCATGGAAAAATCAATAGAGACTTTTCATTTAGTGTCCGCTTGCAGACCCAGCCGGGACTTGCGATGGCCACACGATTAATCGCTGTTATTTCACTTTCAGTAAAAAATGTCTGCGCGTGTCCCCTCTTATTTAGACATAAGAGCGCGATCTGTCATGTTTCTGTAGCAGAAATCCTGCAGGAAGAGGATTCAACTGCCTGATTTATTTGCATATTGAGTCTTTCTGATAACTTCCTATCCTTTTCAAAGAAACTGCACAAAAATGTATAGTTGGGCTATACACCCTACCTTCGAACATAGGCTGAAAAATCAACTTGAATAGGCATTTTAATACATTCTTTTTAACTAAAAATGTAATTTGGAGAACCAGAGTATCCAGTTCTTACTATGTGTATATTTTACAGGCTTGTAGGCTAGTGTGTGCTATTATGTCTGTGTTTGGATATTCATCTAAAAATGTATTAACAATTATAATGAGGATGGCGCTCAAGTTATACCAGTATTCCTAAAAAAAAAAAAATAAACATTTTCTAATATTTATTTAGTACTTCATTTTGTGATGCTACACTTAGGATTTGAAATATTAACATCAGCAGTGTACTTCAAAGTGTTTAGACTTTAGTTAGGTAATGGTAGCAGTGCATCCAAGGTACGATTTTGGCCCAAGTAAGCTTGGACTTCTTGCATTCTTGAAGTGAACCTGTCAGACCATGGTGTCACAAGGAACCTGTAGATATCTTTGTTAGCCAGAAAGTCTCTTCAGTGTGTTCCTCTGATTTTGATTTTACTTTATAATTTAGGGTTCCCTAACTACAGAACTAACCAAGCCTGTCCAAAAGCTTACCTGAAGAGTTAAGCCCTTAGTAACAAAGTTAAAGTAATGAGGTACACAGAAGAGATTTCACTGGCTTACAATGATAAAAACAGCAGGTATTATGGAGCCTGTACTAAAGCCTGGTACACACAATGAGACTATTGAAAGAATGATCATCCGTTTTATTTTTGGCATGCTTGTCTCATATTGAAAATGAAGTTTGCTAAAGTGACAAAAATTCTCGTACAACAGAATAAAAATTTGGAAGTAATGTCATGTGTTGTAGTGTAATTGTATTGTATTTTCAAACTGCACTGATTAAACAAAAAATCGTACAATCTGGTATCATACAAGAAACGTTTTCGTGCTTGTCCCATCAGATAATATCGGATGAACTGCCGTGATTGGCTTTCGAAAGCTGTGTACTAACCATCAGATCATCGTATGGGCGCTTCAAAAGCAGTATTTTTCGTACGGTTTTCTCATCGTGAGTACAGGCCATTAGGAAGAACTTTTACATTTAAAAGTTAATAGCTGAGAGGTCCTCATTAACAGCTTTGTCATGGGGCTTACTAGCTTGCTTTTAATACTTTACATCAACATTATAAGTAATAATGTTTGTTAAATAAGCTGAAAATAATGAAACTTCACAGCCAGAGTTTGAGTGGTCTCATTGAAATACTTAAGTTAAACTTATGTCATCACTAAAATATTTTTTTGGCTATAAAGTTTTAGGGCTCAGTTGAGTGATATTTTCACCTCTTTTCATAGCAGTAAAAAGGGGGGCTAGAGGAGATTGTCCTATGTAGTAATATTGACAGTTTTCAATTCCCTGAAATTTCAACAAAAATCATGATATTTCACCCAAAAAAATTTTTTGTTGGAAATTCACTGGAGGCAATGGGGAAGGCAAATTAAGGAGCCGCTTGATGCTTTTTAAGGGTGCAGTGTGATTTAAATAATGGCACATAAGGGTTACAAAAGCTTCTTTAACCTCCCTGGCGGTATGATTATGTCAGATTTTTGGTGCTGAAAGCGGGACGATTATTTTGCATGGAAATTTGGCGTTTTATATTGTAGGCCTGTAATTCTTAGGAATAACTCACTTAAATCTGTCCAAACAAGAGTCTAGTAGACATCCCGGGTATGATAAAGTTTGAAACATGAAATCATAAATTATAATATAATAAATAACTATAAATAATTATCAAAAATAATAATGTAACAGTAATAAAATGTATTCAATAATGTAATTAAACCAAAAACACTAAAATTTGGTCAGTTGCAGAATTGTCGCTGTCGCCACTTTCAGTGTCTGATGATAAATTTCCCCAAAAATCAGTATCACTCAATTCTGCAAATGATTCTTATTTACTATCGGTGTTTTCTAGCTCATCAAAAAACACTTTTGACGTAAAAGGACACTTTTTGGTTGCTATAGACATTCTCATGTTTCCAGGCCGAAAGAATGACATGCATAATATAAAAGTGTATGCAGGGCTCTGGGCAAACCACTAGGGACAAAGGGGATGTAAAATGTTTTCATACAGTAATGTAATCTATAAGATTACAGTGTACTGTATGTGCTGTGTGTTTCACTTTTTGAATTTCCCGCCGGTCTCCATCCCCGTGCGACGCAACGCTCACAGGGAACGGAGCCCGGCACACAGAGGCATCGGGCGGAGGACAGACACGCTGACACCGCGGGAGGACATCGCTGGATCCAGGGGACAAGGTGAGTAACCCAGCCTGGATCCAGCAATGCAATCCCGAGTGTGGCTCGGGGTTACCGCTAATGGAACTGAAATTCCACCCCGAGCCACACTCGGGAATACCGCCAGGGAGGTTAAACTACTTTAGGCCTGTTCCTGTCCTGCTAAAAACAGCCCCTCATTGGACTCATTCATATACTTTTTTTCACAGATAGCAAAAAAAATAGAAAGTGAAAAACGTGCATTAAAATATTTAAAACAACAAATACAAACAAAAAGGGAAAAACATGAACATGAATATACAGAAAGAAAACAAAATAAATCAAGTTACCCTAAAACAACCCCCTCCTAAAAGAAGCACCCTAGCCCTATAAATAAACAAAAAAAAAAAGTTACTTATTTTTCAAACAATTTTGCCTAAGCAAAAAAACTTCTGTTGCTAAGAAAGTTTTCTGATGGTGAAATCGGTACTTTTACAGCAAATACGTTTTAAAAGAATCTCTACTCTTTATCACTTTCTGTCATTTATGATGTTAGAGTAAATGAAACATATCCACAGCTATATATTTATTCATATCTACATACATATGCTTTATATACATTGTTTGCATATTCTGCAGTAAGAGATTCACATACTTCGTTATATGTCCATGCTTTGGGACAAAGCAATCAAAGTCACTTAAAAACAGAGCAGAAAGTCTTCAGTCAGCACTGTGTCTCCGCCAGGCTGAGATACGAGGCCTCCCCGACTGCACTATGGATTTGCTGTCTATCATACACGGAATACAGTACTCACGTTAATGGATGGATTATTCAGTGTGTAATGATATTAGGACATTATTGATACAGACGGCATAGAGGTGACCTTGTTAGACCACAACAACTATATTAATTGATCATTTGGTTTCCACCAGTTTAATTCCCAAGGCACTTATTAACCCTTTATAATCATTTCCTAAACATCACTGGAACATTGTAGAAAAGTATCACGGACAGTACTCAATTTTCTCTGGCACTATTGCACTAATACGGCTACAATCACCTTGAACATTGTAGAAGAAAGTGAAAAAAGATCAAGTTAAAAAGGTTAGAAGATAGTATCAAATTGTATTTAAATGAACCTTCATGCATTGTTTTTATGTAATGGGCAACCGATGGAAAGTGCTGCAAAGGCAAAAAGGTGATGTTACCCATCAGTTGTATTCTGTTTTGACTATAGGGAAATTCCATATTTTACTTTTTAACACATAAATATGCCAATTTACATAGCAAAGCTAATATTGCCAAAATATGACATGGAAGTATTTTGATTCAGATAGATAATCTGACTGCCTTTGCAGGGTAAGGAAGAAAATTTGGCTCTCCATGTTGCTAAATGAGTGATGTTGATTTCCTTGGAGTTGAACAGTCACTTTAGTCAAGTGAAACTGCATTTACATCTTTTCCTGAGCAAAGTAACATATTTTTGTTATTTACCTACACATGGCTGGGCATTTAAAGTGAACTTTTTTCTTTCTTTGTCAATCAACCCCAAAAGATGAAAATGCAGGTGTTTAAAAACAGCCCCCTCCACGCACGCACATACACACACACTTACACACATGCACATCACTTACCTTATTCCTTGTTCCTCCAGCCAGTACTCTCCTTTGTTCCCATTTTGTAGCCCAACCCTTGAAGTCCTCACATACAATGCACTACTGTATTTAAGTGTATTGTATTTCTACTGTCTACCATCAAGTTGTAAAGTGCTGCATAAACTGTTGGCACTATATAAATCCTGTATAATAATAATAATTACCACTGGTTCTGCATTGTATGGGATTAAATCAGAGAGGCCATGACCGGATAAGCACTGACAAGCAGCACCTTCATTGGGCAGTTCATATGTGACAAGGAAGCCTGCAGATAAAGGAATTAAGCTGGCCATAGATGCAGATTTGAACCATGTGTTGGCTGGCTGAATGCACCCAAGTTGATCGAACGATCAACTTTGGTACAACCAGCCTGCCAGAATTTACATGCAATTATTGCTAGCAGCTGTCACAACCGCTAGTAATCACTGTGTTCTCCTGGCTGGGACAGCTTCCCCCAACCCCCTGCTGGGATAACATAGGAGGGATTCCCCCGACACTGCCTGTGATGATGGGGGAATCAAGTGACTTTCTTTCCTGCAACTCGTGGTTGAAAGAAAATCTCTCTCATCTGTGGCTAGATTTAGATAAGTACTGCTGCGTGTTCGTTTCCCCTAGACAAGACTAGCATTCAATCCTTGCAGTGGGGGGTAATACTACATAGTCATTTTTTATTGCAGGCTGGAATGCCTGTCCAGAGTTGGGCTTTTATGAATAAGCCAACAAATGGTTACACCTTACATTTTCAACTTTTATTGATGACTAAAACAGCCTAATAATCAACCATGTTACAGTTGGGTTGTACAACCTCCTTCAGATTTACCTACAACTGTATAGGGTGAGAACCTATCTGATGTATGATGTTAATTGTTGATAAATCAAAAGAAGATTATACAGATGATTGATATGTGAGGACAATTTTGTTGTAGTGTATGAAAATATCCTAAACATTGATATAATAAGGTAATATACAGATATTGATCAATAGAAGAATTATACAGAGCAATGGGGCAGGTTTAAGTAACCAGTAGACAGTAGCACCAAGTAAAATAATTAGCTCATACAATAATTCAAAACAATTATAAGCAATTACACTCAAATGGAATGTCCTTCCTTGCAAAGCAAGCATGCCTTTCAGCTGTACCTTCTAACGAGGTAGGTTTAGTCCCACACACTGTACCTTTGGGCAGATCTTTTTCCATTTGATTAATTTGAATTTTGAATTTGACAGATAGAAAGAAGACACAGAGCAGGAAGTTTAGAACAACCCAGACTAGGACACCTCGGTAGAAATATGCCTATTCATTTTTCATTGTCACTTCCATGCATAGTCTGCTATTGTATAAAAATAAATTTGCGAAAATACTTGCGAAATTTATTGAGTGAAGCTGTATGCAAAAGCATAAGATGACATTCAACTGCTTGAGGCTCTTTGTCTGATTGACATCCCATGATAAGGCTCGCTGTGAATGAAAGGAGTTTTTTTCAATGAGTGCACTTGTGTTCTAGTAGGGCGGCCTAGCCGCATTGGCCTCAAGTCATCACTGCTAGCTGTCCATGGAGAAAACAATCTGTAAATGAAGCCATCTTCATACAGTCTTTATTAGCCTGTGGTTGTTAAACGGTTAATGATCTATTTGATTAACAGATATCAGGAAGCAGCCTTCACGGCTAAATAACGCTGTTTCCTTATGTCCATTAAGAAAGTTAAGCAGTGATCTGATGCTGTTTAATTAACAGACAGGGAAGGCTTGATTACAATAATGTATGCAGGGTAGCCCGAGTACATGAAGAGGGAATGCCTCTGCTGTCTGCCTATGTGTAATATATTCAAAAGGACCTTAGGGTCTACTGTTCAATAAAGATAGTACATGGCTCTCTATGCTCTTATTTGGAGGTTGTTTCATGTAAAAAAGAAAAAAAAAGAAGTAATTAGTCCCTGAGTGAATAAAACAGAATAGATTAGATGTTGCTAGTGCAAGGGAACTAAGAGAAGCTGATTCTGCTTAAGATGTTACTTTCAGGCACTTTTATCCTCTGTTGTAAGTAAACATTTTTACTTTAAAGTGTGTTTGACTTGGAAATATTACATTTAGTCCATGTGACTGATCTTTCAGGATATCTGATTTAATACAGAAATATTTGGAGGATCTTTATAATAGGTGCGTCATTCTTCCTCTATTTTTAGTTTGATCCTTATTGCTTATCCATTAAAAGCAATTTTGTACCTTTTTTCATACATCATTGCATATCAGTGCTGCTGATTTCTTGCAGTGGCTTTGCAACCACTTCCTGTCTACATGCACTTGAGTGATAGATGCCATTTTTTAAGGCGGGTTTCCTGATAGTGACCACGGTGGACCATGCCTGAGCAATATGTATTGAAATGGTCACTTGCGGTTGCAATCAGAAGCCAGAATAAAAAGTGTGACAGTGCAAAAATGCAGACATACAATCAAGAGACAGGGACAGGGTGTTGTCACCTTGTAATAGGAAGTGTCTGAACAAGAACCTTCATAGCAGGATCAGTGAAATTTGCAGATTTCGATTTACATATAGTTTATATGAAAATTTAGTAATTAGGTTTATGTATACTTTAATTACATAGTTTAAAGTAACAGACCTTACAGGTAACTACTTGGTTTATTTAGCATAAGTAAAGCCTTTTATTTAACTGTACCTCCTTTTCCTAATATAACGTTACACTAAATACTAAGCAATAGGGAGACAGTTAAAAAGAAGCAAAGACAGAGATATTGCTATATAAAATAAGTAAATTAAAGCTTTTGGGATGAAAATATTTGATGTATACATGTTCTGCCTTACACAAATAAGAAATGCATATATATATATATATATATATATATATATATATATATTTTTTTTTTTTTTTTTAATTAGATGTTCTTTTCCAGTACAACCAAAGATCTGATATCTGTCATTTCCACCAAACAGCGTATAGAAACTGTCAGCATCATTGATCAGTGTTTGCCAAATAAAAACTGTATTGTTGCTCAAAGCGACCAATTTAGTTCTTCCATGACAGTTCTTATTTAGCATACACTGATATATTGAGCCAAGCGTTGTATTCCTGTTGAATCAAATTCTTTTTCATGGAACTGTTTGCTGGATGCATTATTTTTTTACATTTTCACTGTCAAGTGCAGCAGATGATTGTTTCGGAAAGACAGTTGGTGACTTCACTCAAATTATTTAGGTGGACTCCAGCCTGTAACAATCGGAAATAATCCTAATGCACAGCTATATTTCAAGCACCACTAAGATAGAAGTTTAAAAGTGTGTCACTTCATTCAATACATTTTTAAAACATCACCTGAATTATATGTAAGTTGCTGTAGTAAATCAGTTATTGTACCGGCAAAATAAGAGACTGCCACCGATAAACAAATGCCAAACACCAGCTGAATCTGATGTTTCTATTCAAAAAACATATTTTTTTTTTTACAGTGCAGCCTATGTTTTATGAAAGCAATTTTTCTAAAACATTTTATATTTGAAAAAATGAAACCTTTTGACTTTTCTCTCTTGAATTATCCAATCAGATGCATGGAAAATCATATTTTCTTTTTTGTATATTCCTCTGCACATGAATGGATATTAAAAGTGAGCATAGCTTTACTTATTGAATAATGTTCACTCCTGTTGTAAATCAGCCCTTATATTTCATTATTTTTTATAGGTATTTATCAAAATATTTTGTTCACTGACAAAAAAAAAACTTGTATATTAGATGAGTATTTAAATTCAATTTAACATTTTTGCACCAATTTGCTGCTGCATTGCAAACTAGACATCATAAGTGTAAGGAAAGCCCCTCTCACTATTGTGGTTTCCAAAATGTAGATGTTTTATTTTTGGATAAGCTGGCATTCAACTTTATAAGTCCAATGAAACATGACAGCGCCCTTGATTCACGTTAGTCCTAAGAGAGGGTGACACCTTAACCTTCTACTTTACACACCTCAGATGAGGATATATTGTCTATTCGATATAAAAATAAAAATGCATGAGAATCTTCAGCAAGGTTAAAGGCCAGCAGACCATCTATTTTCCACTGATGATCAGTCACAGAGATATATATTTTAGAAGGTGGTGCCTCATGAAGATCATTCTGCTCTCCAGCTGAGTGTAGCAGATGGTTCATTAGCATAGTCTTGGCCTGTCCCAGGATTTTGCTATCATTTAGAAAAATGTCTCACGGAAACAAGACCTCTTGTCTTGTTTTATTAGAATTCACGGTTTGGCGGGTCAGTTTCTAAATTCACCTTGGGTCAGAAAAATTAATCTGAATGATATGAATTGTGCTGTACTCTGGTTTAAAGATAGGATGGGCCCTGGAGACTCATTAGGAGACCATATATTATGTTCAGGCTGTGAGAATCTACAACCCTTGTGTCACTAAAGGGTTTGACCTTGTTCTATTTAAGCTATCCTTGATTCTGCTTGATTGAAATTGTATTATGAATCTCTAATGAAAATCCATCTGAAGTAGTTTATGTTTCAATTTTATCCCATACGTTGTCCCCAGTAAACAATTAGTACAACAAAATGTTAACATTTAATGTAAACATACTTGTGCTAGTACTGAAAATATGACAAAATTGACTTTTTATAATTATTGTAGGCTTGAAATATTAAAAGGCATATCAGAGCAGAAGATCTATAATTTTTAAATTGACATGGGGCAGGGATATTTTCTAGCACATAGTTGACTTGCTGCCTAGAAATCTCATAAACTAGTCCTATATGTAATTTTTTTACCTCTTACGATGACACCTTATACACAAGCTTCACAGAAAATATACATAAATGCCTGCCCAATTGTAGGGAAGCCTTGATTAAGTGGTAAATGTTAGTAGTAGCAGCAGCATAACAGGGTGGTGTTATAATGTAATTCTTGTTTTTGGCTACCACCCGCCTGAGATTGACTTTAGATAGCTTGATATAGTAAACAAATAAAATCTGATATTTTATTTCACTTCTATTGATCATTAGGATACAGTTATAAGGCTAAGGAAACTTAAAATCGAGTTTTTTTCTGTGCTTTGTGATAGCCGAAATGATTTGTAAAAGCTGAAAGCTAGATAACTTTTGTGCTTCATGAATACTACACAAGTTTGCTATCTATTCACATCATAAAATAGTAAAACAAAAAAAATGAAAGTTTAGGTTATTAACATAAATCCACTGTTTGGAAAATGTAGGCCATTTGGGAAAATAGAAAAGGAACAGTGCAGATATACTCATATTTGTAGCTTGTTCTAGATTTATAAAGATCATCTTTCACAGTGGATGGTGATAATGAAATTATTCCTATGTGCATACCTAAAGTAATGTTTAGCAACTTTCCTTCTTCCTTATTTTTTATTCTAATATGAATTTTGGTGTGTGATATTGGTAACAGAAATGTGGGGAGCAGATTATCAAGAGTCATCCTGTCATTTAACATTGAAGTAAAACTTTTTTTAAACTTGAACCTAAGGTAAGCCTATAAAAAAGCAGCTGTTTACTACCGCTATAAGTTTAACTTTTATAACATTCTCAGGTGACCAAAGGTCTGGTGGCTGCATTGTTACAAGCTTCTTGAGCCTGTCCAGGGAGTGACTTAAGGCAGTGGTTCTCAACCCTGTCCTCAAGTACCCCAACAGTCCATGTTTTGGGAATTTCTCTTAGATAAAATAGCTGTCCAAAATACCAAGCCATTGATTCTGATATAAGCACCTGTGCAAGATAAAGGAAAACCTGCAAACATGGTCTGTTGGGGGTACTTGAGGAAAGGGTGGAGAACCACTGACTTAAGGCACTTGGAGATGTTAGAGCTTACATACAATTTACTGTTAAAGGGCATGTCTTCTCTAATGGACAGGATATTTGTAAAACTGTAACATTTGGAAAAGGGCTTATATATTCTGATAATTGCTGCATATTAGTCTTTTTTTAAATCTAAATCGTATCTCCAGACAAAACCTGTTTCTTAGTTCTAGATATAGTGAAGAAGGATTGGAACCCCTGGAGCCCCTCCCAGGGGTTTGGTTGGAGAGCCTCTCCTTCACTTTCTGTCCTGCTGGCAATGTTTTACCAAACAGAAAGTGAAGGTAACGCTCAAACAGCAATACAAACTGAAATAAAATGTTTTTCTTTAGTAGAATAGGGGGAGACTGGAACCATTGTCATATTTGTACTTCTGTATGTATCCCAGTTGCAGATTTTTTCTTACTTTCTGTATGGAAGACCTCTGTCATTAGGACATAAAGTGCAAAAGTAGCTTTAATCCTTTGCTACTTTATCCAAAACTGAACAAGTAGTTTTAAGCTTGATATTCTCCAGTTGGTACATTTTTGGGACAGCCATTGTCATGGTATGGCTGTGATGGTAGATGTGTTTGCACAAAGACAGCAAACCATCCATATATATACTATCTACTCTATAATGCCAGTAGTATTAGCTATAATAGCGTGCTAAACTTATATTAAACAAACCTTTTGTTTTTAAATTCTGTTCCCATTAAATAATGGTTAAATATACCCAAACAGCTGCTTAGTGAAACATTTTGTCAATGCAACAATCATGCATTATGGTTTCCGTAAGCCCTTAGAGCTTCTGCCAAGCATTTTTGTCTGCATTCCATATAGGACGGTTCTTCTCACTTCCTGTCCTAGGTCATCAAACCAGGAAGTGGGGGAAAACTCCCACCAGGTGATACAAGCAACAATAAAAACCTGACAGAGTTCCTAACCTTCTCCATCTCCATCCAAAGCTATAAAAAATGTTACAGTTTACATAAAGTGTTTGTAAGTGAAGAATTCAATTTGATCTCTTTAATCTAGACAATGCTTATACAATTAATGTAAATATCATATTGCCTCTTATCAATACAAGAGAGTGCATTAAAGGTTCCTAATTGTTTTCTGTTTTCTTTTTGTGATCTAGACGTTAAGAACTTGGAGAACTTCCAGCTGGTAGAGGGAGTTCAGGAACAAATAAACGCTGCTCTTCTGGACTACACCCTATGTAACTACCCCCAGCAAACAGACAAATTTGGGCAGTTGTTACTACGGCTTCCAGAAATTCGGGCTATTAGTTTGCAGGCAGAAGAATATCTATATTACAAACATCTCAATGGTGATGTGCCATGTAACAATCTCCTAATCGAAATGCTTCACGCAAAGAGGGCCTGACCTTTTTTTTCCTCGTCAGCGGAACTGTGCACAGTCAAAGACTATTTAAGCTTAAAAACATTTGAAGTCCAAAAACTATAATAATCACAAAATTCTTAATAGTCAATTTGTGATGCATCAGGGTATTTGTATTTCAAACTGTGAATGACATTATAATGTCCCACGAAGGATTCTACACAGGACATTCTGCCTGAATTCAAGCATAGTCACGTGGTCGTCCTTTGCTGTGTATCCTGAAGTGGGCTCATCTCTATTGGGAAGAAGACTGGGATGCTCATTAAAAACTCATTAAAGAGAACAGAAAATAATTCATCGTTGAAGAATCTTAATTCCTTACAGTCAGTACAAAGTTACGCCGAATATGTCTATGCATTTCCATTTCCAAGAGTGTTTTATTTATAAGTTGGCCAAAATACAAACCAAAAATGTTCATATATATATAAATATAAATCTATATAGCTATATTTGCATGTAAAAAAATCTTTCTCCATATGTTGAGTAATTGTCTTGTTAGGGAAGCAGCATAATGCACAGAGATGTTCAGTCTAACTGTCATACAAGAGAGTTTCCATTTTCAAGACTGCATAGGCCAATCTTTCTGTTAGTTAAGTTAAAGATAATGGAGGTCAAGCAGAAATCAGAACATTATTTCTATAGCCTCTATTGAAGAACTGTGATTATAGTGGGAGATATGCTACTATTTTGTTTTTTATATTCTTTGCACTGTTTTTTCATGAATTGTTACAAACTGCTTCCCAAAAGCGTGCAGGTAACAATTAAAGGTAAAAACTTTATTTTTAACTTTATAGTGTATATGTGTACTCTAAATCTATTTTTCGTCATGGTTGGCATCATACCTCATTCCTCACCGTATTCAGCTTTCTTAAGAAAAACATTTTTGTAGATCTGTTGCACATTTTCTGCTAGTAATAGGCTCTTCCTGTTGCGGGCTGCAGCTTTAGGTTTGATTTACTAAAACTGGAGGGTGCAAAATCTGTTGCAGCTCTGCATACAAACCAATCAGCTGCCAGATTTTTTTTGTCAAAGCTTAATTGAACAAGCTGAAATGGGAAGCTGATTGGCTACCATGAACATCTGCACCAGATTTTATACTCTACAGTTTTAGTAAATCAACCCCTTTAGGCTGGCCATACATTATACAATTTTATTATTCAATTTCCTTCAGATTTACCTTCAACTATGTAGAGCAAGAGCGTGCCTGATTGCACATAAATTGAAAGTCTTTAGGTTTGACCTCATATTATATGGTTTTGGGAAATCTAAAGGAAAACTGTAGAAGAAAAGTGTCTCATTGCTCATGCTAGCTGATATACTAGTCTGGGAATTCGAAAGCCGCACTCTTCTGCATCCTTCTTTCTTCTGGGATGCTGCCCTAGAACAAACAGGACTCAGAGATATTCTCATTGGTCAGCAATGTCATGTGCCAGTGCTGATCAATGCCCACTCACCATTGTGAGCATTATGATGCTAAACAACTTTTGAGCTGTGTACTGCATTTTCCAATTCACCAACTGCTACACCGGCTAGCATGATAATCACTGAAGAAAAAAAGGAAATAAATGCAGCAGGGACGGGGAGTGTGGGAAGGATATAGTAAGTTAGTTTATCTTTTTGGATTTTTTGGTGAAAAAATGAACTAACCTTTTCAGTTAGCCATTGGGCTGCCTAGTTAACCACTTGCCAACCACCCAACTGGGAATATGAGCCATTAATTTGATGTTACATACTGGGGTTATGGCTGCAGCTAGATGCCATAACCCTGGTATTTTTTTCCCTCAGGTGCCAGCTTTCTGATGAAAGTGATCCCAGCAGCGGAATCACCGCAGGATCACTTTTAGCCTGGATTCACACTCTTGCGATGCGGGAACCAGCATGATTCCAGTGCGGCTTCCCACATCGCATCCCCCCCGCAAGCAGTTCACATTGCCCTCTACGAACCACTGTGGGTGTCAATACAATGTTAATGACACCCCCAGATCGGTTCACAGATTGCAGTGTGAACTGTGGATTCTGACAGGAATCAAATCCTATGGGTGTGAACACCGATGTGATCCGATTCCAGTGCGAGGAAAAAAAAGTCCATGCACCTTTTTTGTGCAAATCTGTACGCTTAGAAGCGCTGGGAGAGATGCCCCCTCCCAACGCTTCCCATCTCTCCCACCGCTTCCCGGTGGTTCCTGGGCTAACGTTACCGATTGCTGAGCCTGGGAACCATCCTGCTTCTGCAGTGTTTTCCTATAGACATGAGCGATGGCAAGATGGCCACCGCTCATCTCTATGCCCTTGGAGGACCGGAGCGACGTCAACGTCACTTCCAGTTCTCGGGCCGTGTAAATATTGTTTACTTTTTGATCTTTTACTTTTAAGGGTAGAGGAAAGATTTGGGGTCTTTTAGACCCCATATTTCTCCATAAAGAGGAGCGGTCAATGTAAGCATCCCTTGTGATAGCAATAAAAGTGATCAAAAAATGTTTTTAAAGGGACAGTGTAAAAATTTAAAAAATATAATGAAATAAATAATTAAATATTAAAAAAAAAAAATAAGCGCCCCCGTCCCCAAGTGCTCACGCGCAGTAGTGAATGCATATGTAGGTCAAGCCCACATATGTAAACGGTGTAAGGTATCGCTGCAAACCTCTGAACGAGAGGTATCTATTTACTCGGCGTAACATCATCTTTCATACTATACAAAAAAGTTGGGGTATATATTATTTTGTTTGTTTTTTTTTAATTCATTGTATTCAAGTGTATTTTTTTTTCAAAAAAATTGCATTTGAAAAACCACTGCGCATAAACTGTGTGACATGATACAATTCTACAAATGCCATTTTATTCTCTAGGGTCTCTGCTAAAATATATATATATATATATAACATCTTTGGGGGTTCTAAGTAATTGTCTAGCAAAAAATAAAGATTTTTACTTGTAAGCAACAAATGTCAGAAAAGGCTAGGTCCTTATTAGTAGACCTGATAGGCATCCTAATAGCCAACTTAACCTTAACGACCGCGCGCTGCCTATTTACGGCGACAGTGTGGACGCATACCGCAAATCGCCGTAAATAGGTGGCGATTCATGGACGCGCGGCTAGGGGGTGAGAGCACGCCGCCGGCGATGCGCTCTCGTGCCCGCCGCACTCTGGAGGAGTGTGCCCGCGCAAGAGGCGATGAGCTGCTAGAGGGAAAGAACGGGGAACCACCGATGTAAACACGGCGGTTCCCCTTTCTGACAGGTGGCATTTAAGAGATCTACTGATCCCTGTCACTGGGATCAGTTAGATCTCTTATGCCCCTGACAGCCCAGCCCTCTCACAGTTAGAACACGCCTAGGGAACACAGTTAACCCCCAGATCTCCCCCTGCAGGTTAACGCCTTCACTGCCAATGACATTTACACAGTAATCAGTGGATATTTAAATCTCTGATCGCTGTACAAATGTCATTGGTCCCAAAAAAGTGTCAAAAATGTCTGACATGTCTGCCCCAATACCACCGTCCCAATAAAAATTGCAGATCGCCGCCATTACTTAAAAAAAAAAAAATGTAAAAACGCCAAAAATGAATTCTCATGGTTTGTAAACGCAGCAACTTTTGCACAAACCAATCAATAAACAGATTGTGATTTTTTTTTTTATACCAAAAATATGAGGAATATAAATCGGCCAAAACCAATGAACAATTTTGTTTTTTTATTTATTTAATTTTTTTTTTGGATTTGTATTTTAGCAAAAGGTAAGAAATATTGTTTTTTTTTTTTTTTGCAAAATTGTTGCTCTTTTTTTGTTTATAGCGGTGATCAGAAATGACGCAGTGGTGATCAAATACCACCAAAAGAACGCTCTATTTGTGGAAAAAAAGGACGCAAATTTTGTTTGGGTACAACGTCGCACGGCCGCGCAATTGTCAGCTAAAGCGACGCAGTGCTGAATCGCAAAAAGTGCTCTGGTCCTACGGTGGGAAATCCTTCCGGGGATGAATTGTAAGGCAGTGGCTTTGCATTGTCATCCTGCAAAGGAAGTGACGTTGATGGCAGGATCTCCAGGAAATGAACTTTGCAACAGATTCATGAAAAATGATTTCTTTAAGGAAAACTTATAGAGTAAGACATGGTGCCAATCATCCTTAAAAATAGCTTCTGAGTTTACAGAACACTTTAAAGTCAATCCTTCACCAAACTTTTAAATATGATTTTATATATATATATATATATATATATATATATAATATCATTCTCAGTATTTTAATATTTCCACTGTAAAAACAGCTACTTTTACATGATGGTTTTAGCCTAATGGTACTAGATGACAAAGGTATTGCTAATTTTGTATTTCAAAATAGTAGTACCATTGCTCTTTAAACAAGTAATATATGGGTCTCTTCTTACTTTTATACTTACTGGAGCTAAAGTTAATATTATCTACGCTGGTGCAAGCAATTTGTATTTGAGTTATTTGACCATTCCTGGCATTCTCAAAGTTGATTCAATGTACAGTAGAACTGATGATTACAAAGCATATGAGAGTTAATTTATAGAAATCGGTGACTTCCATATTCTTGTGATACTTCAGTGTGCAAATAGGTTTATTTATAAACTAAGACAAACAACTATAAAGAATCTTGTTCTTTAGGCTAGGTTCACACTTGTGCAGATCAGCTCACAAAATTATGCACATTCCCAACCCACAACCAAAGTATACACTACAATAGGCACATGGTGGGGGGGCATTAATTCTTAATGGCACCCCAACGCATCAGCAAAAGGCCTGCGTTTTCACGTGCACAAAACCGCATGGTGTAGTGTGGCATTATTTTAAAAAAAGGGTCCAGGTCTTCTTTACCCACATTTCTGATGGTAGGGCACCCCAATGAAATAAAGCAGCCGCCCTTCTCGCAGAACGTGGGTCTCAGAAGTGTGAACCTAGCCTTAGTCCATTATTCATTTAAAATACAGCAAAATACAGTTACCACAAGCAGCCAGTAATCAGCTTTTATTGTTCTGATTTCTTTGAAGTGCTAAAAGATTAAATCTGATTGGTTGCTATGTGTTATTAAACACCATGTTTCCTTGGATTATTGGTTATATGTTGTACCATAAATTAGAAACAACACATTTTCTCCCAGAATCAGCCATATTGGTTGTTATATGTTCATCTCCATTCCGCTTGGAGATCAGACAAACATGATTACTGTGACTAGAAACACAACTTTTCCAGTATACTTAATACATGGATCAGATACAGAAGATTTCTTATTATATTGTTTTTTAGACAAATACTCAGTAACAAAGACTATTGGCTTATATTGACTGCAATGTCACTGTGTATAGTTGGTTCATAGACGAGCAGCAAATTAATTAGGAGTTAACAGAATTACAGTTTTAAAGGAGTCATGGCTGATTTAAAGTGAGCAGTCCCCAATGGAAATGAAGCATTCGACTATTACACTTTCATCAGAAGTTATCAATTAAGGTTATTGAAATGACATCCAGTATTTGATTCGCAGCAGTACTCCAGTAGCTGATAAGCTATAACTCCCATATTGCTCTGCAAGTTCCATGCTTAGGCTACCTTGGCAGAGCATTGTGTGACCTGAATCCTAAATATCACTGGTAGCCCATTCCTGGTATACATTCTAGGGACAACAGTTATAAGGGTTGATTGAATCAAATAATGAAAACGTTTTCTAATGATTTTTTGAATAATTTTGTCTGAACAGTGTTGCTGTTGTGAGACTTAAAAACGTCTCTTTACTGTTTTTAGACTGCTGAATGTGGTCTAATTGCTTTGTATCTTGCAAATAAGTGTATAACTGACACTCGACATGGACATTTATGACTAGAGTTCATTTTTTTTCCACTACTGTAGAAACCGTATGAGCTTCATCCAGAGCAATCTATGTTTGCTTCCTAACAGTATGTATCCAAAACCATTTTGTACTTGAAAAATGTGTGTATGAGGAATCGGACCAGTAAAGCACAGCATTCTGGATCTACAGTCCTCAGAGCTTTGTGCTTATAGCACCTGTGGAGCAGCGCATCCCATCTACAGCAATACCAGCAATGGCCTCCACCAACTGGCTGTACAATCATTCAGACAGAACTTTCAGTCTCTGTGTTATTTGCTTTATAAATAGTTTATTTTTATGGAACAATGTTCCCATTGTAGACAATTCCAATTCTAATTTATTGTCCTCATGGTTTCATCTTTCTGTAAAATATATCCACAATAAAGAAACCAAATATGTCATTTATAAGTGGTGTTTTTCATTACTAGTGCATTTTATAAACACGGGGAGGTTTATTTACTAAAGGCAAATCCACTCTGCACTACAAATGAAGTGCAGTCTCTGTAGATCCGAGGGGGACATGCAAAGAGAATAAAAAACATTTCCCGGTGCCTCCATGACAGCATACCTGTGATAGAGCTCCGTCTCGACTCCTCCCTCAAGACCAGTGAATAGCATAAATTAAAGATGTAGTCCCTCCCCAGCATTCTCCTTTTTTTCCTCATACCTCTTGAATCAGTGAAGAAGATGCAGCAAGTCCCTACCGCTGCCTTCGGCAGCATCCGCCGCATTCAGACCTCTCCCGTGCGCAGTCCCTGTTCCTTGGGCCGCTATTAGCGCTAATAAGGCATTTTTGCCTGCACATGATTGGATGATAAAATGAGCAGAGCTTCCCCTCATTTCAGATCTTCCCCTCAATTCTAAAGCGACTGCATTTCCAAGTTCACTTGCAGTGCACTTGTAGTGCAGAATGGATTTGCCTTTAGTAAATCAACCCCAAAGCATTATAGTCCAAAATTATGTTTTTGTCCAAAAATTGTTTCAGGAACTGACCAGAACTGCATTAAAATTGCTTTATCTGTAAACTAATAGTCAAGAATTTACCATGAACTGTCACCAAAATAGTGCCAAGTTTACTGAAAGTTTTGAGTTAACCTAGAAAAGAACTGTAGTAAGCAGGGTACTTTGGAAAGAGAAAGTGAAGAAAGCAAGTAACAGTGGCCTTATAGCTAGAGAGCTACTCAAGAAATAAAATAAACGGGCAAACCTACTTGGATCAGCACTAATCTGAGGTTCATAAAATCAACTGCAGCCCGATTCAACAAACTTTTATCCAAGGGCAACAGTACAGCCTCGTGTCACATGGTTCTGTCCTGTGCAACCTCCCTCTCTGAAATCTACAAAGAGCCATAATTGGAACCTAGGCTAGCATTTCTATAGACCTTGATAGAGGGCTACTTGGTAATCCCTATATGGTTTTAGGCTTCCAGACAAAAAAATGTGGCATGAGACATTCAGCTAGGAAGCTGTATCTCTGAGGCAGTGACCGCGCCCGGGGGTGTTGGATGTGCCCCAAAAAAGTCTGCACTGTCAGCAGCTGCCAGATCCGGAGCTCAACAATATAGTTTTTCAGGTCAACTGGCCAGCATGAGGGGTTATGGAGCATTTTGATCACTTTCTCCTCCTCTAGTTGACTCAACCAAATATGCTGCGCTAACTGTGTAACCCCACCCCTTTTCTGCATACACATTTTGACTTCAAACAGCTGGAGTCTCAACGTTCCAGGGAGAAAAAGCAGATGCACAACTGACTCTTCAGCTCCTGAAAGTAACATCTCCCGTGTGAGTTCGTTTTTATTTACATTGGGACTTGCAAGGGAAAGAACCAGCATCTGCCAGCATGGAGAGCAATGGGCTTTAGCAGACATAGTACAGTAAACAGTAGGCTGGACCAGACGGTTAAGCCTCATGAAGCCCTTCATCAGGGGGACAAGCAGTAGAACACTGAGAGCAGTGTATGTCCTAAATGATAGCTTGAAATCAGGCATGGGGGCAGTCCTAAAGCTGGAGCCCTGCACTGTTTTTGCTCACCCCGGGAAGATAATATAGCACAACTCACTAGTGTTAACTTTGGGGAGACTGCTATGCCAGTTAGGCTCTATTCACACTAATGCGTTTTTTGATACATTTTGCAAAAAAGCAGGGAATTTTTTTAAAATGGGTTCCTATGGAACATGTTCACATCAATGCATTTTTGTGCCTCTGCATTTTTGTGAAGGGTCGGGGACCTTTTTTTTCCTGAAAAATGCAGCGTTTTCCATGCAATAGACTTCATTGGGTATGCAAGAAAAATGCAAGTGATGCATTTTTTTATGCATTTTTACCGTGATTTTGCTGCAATTTGCATTTTGGTTTTTTTTTGGGGGGAGGGGATTTTGTTTCTAGGCAGATTTAAAAGCACAAAACGCAATCCACTGCAAAATCATGGTAAAAACACAGTAAAAAGGCATCAAAAACACGGAAAAAAAAAAAGGCAGAAAGCACAGCAAAAGGCACTGAAAAAACGCTGAAAAGCAAAATGCATTGATGTTAATTGAGCCTAAGACAGCTTAGTGTGGCTGATTAGAAGCATGAAATGTGTCAACAACAAGAAATGCAACAACAATGAAATGAGGAATGAGTAAGTAAAAAAGTAAGAATAAAAGGAACACATTGTGGAAAATGCTGGATACTATTGTGTAAAGATTTTCTTATGCAAAGGCAATATGATAACCTCGGTGGTCAATGTAGAATCCCCCTTACATTGTTGGTTAAGTGCAGACTTCTCCCTTACAGTACACTGATGGTCAGTGTAAATTCTCTGTTACATTGAAGGTGATTGTAAATTCTCCATTATATTGATGGTCAATGTAAATTCCCCAGTACATTGGTGGTCAGTGTGGAATCCTTCATTATATTGGTGGTCAGTGTAAATTTTTTTTTTCATGCTAAGAATATTTTTAACAAATATAGAAAATGTCTGTTGATATACTGGAATGCAATGTCCTTCTCACTTCCTGTGAGCTGCACCGAAAAATATCTTCCTTCCTAGCAATCTTCTGTAAACTACCAATTGCCCTGCCCTCCATTTAATCGAGATGAAGAGATACAGACATGTCTGTAGTTCATATCAGGAGAGCAGCCTAGGGTGACAACCATGGCTTCCTCCATAGATACAGTGGAGGAATGACAAAGCACACAGGGACAGGAGTTGTGTGATTTACAGGATTACCAGGTGAAAATAAAGCAAAAGGAGCTTGAAAATGATTACAGGTACTTAAATAAATGCAACCACCTCATTAAGGACCAGTAATCTGCAATACATTACATTTCTGGTTTTGGATTTAGATACACTTTAAGAATGCTATTGTATGAACATTCCATCTGAAACGTATACAATTACTTACATTAGAGTTTATGATAATGTTTGGAGGCTCAGCTGGGGGATCTGATTATAAAAGAGTAGCTTTCCTTTCTTTTGTGGAAAATCCAGAAACTTTCACGTAGATTAACAGCAAACAGACTGTTCAGTTTGCAAGAGAAGTAAAGCTGAGTGAATTTGGTGAAATTCACTGTGCAAAGAATAGCCAATTACAGGCAAAGAAAATAAAAGGAAAATGAAAAAAAGTCAACAGAGCTTCAAGAGGAGCTCCAGGCTCCTTCAGAAAAAAATTAAAAGTCTGCTGACTTTTAATACAAGAACACTTACCTGTCAAGGGATCTCGCAATGTTGACACCCCAAGCCGATTCTTCAATCTGCTTCGGGTGCAGGCGCCAGCATCTCTAGTAAGGGAAACAGGAAGTGAAGCCTTGTGGCTTCACAGCCTGTTTCCTACTGCGAATGCCCAAATCCCGCTGCACTTTTGGAATGGTCCCGCTGTCTTCTGGGACCTGTGTGTGTCCCAGAGGGCAGCGGGGGGAGGGTGACGGCGTAGATCGCCGATCTGTGATCTTACCTGGAACTGGGAGCTAGTAACCCAGTAAACCAGGTTCCTGTTCCCTCCCAAAAAGGGCCAAATGTGGCAGCGGAGGGAGGGAGGGTGCAAAAAAGCAGAGCTTCCCCTTTTGGGTCGAGCTCCGCTGTCAGCTCATTCATTAAGCTAAGGGAAAATTACCTTGCAAGTTGAAAATTCCCTTGCAAAGTGAATGGCCTATTTCTCTTTTGTAAATCAACACCTATGTGATTGCTTATGTTTTGCTAAATTATTTTCCTGCTGGGTTGACCGATCTTCTATATCAGCCAGGTAAGTCTATAGCAGATCTTATGTGAGGTTTTACAAGTTTTTGACATTATAACAGCATCTGTTTGATAATTGTTCAGGAATTTTTTCAATGTGTCCCTGTTTACATACACAATTTTAATCTGTATGGGTTAGGACCTGAAATTGCCCTGTGTTTTATATGACAGATTAATACAAGGACGATAACATTTCAGAAAGAAGAATATAACAAGAAAAATATAGTGAACGTGGTGTCAGAGAGCTGTTTCATACATAGGCAATTTAACTTCAGGGGCAACTTTGCTAGGCGATTTGAACGCTATTTCAAGGCGACTTCAGCACGACTTTGGGCAACACGCAATGTGACCTGAAGCAACCTCTATGCCAGTAATTTGTGGGGAGAAACTGTGTAAATTATTTTCTTTTTCCTGTAAAGTCGCTTCAGTATAGATGGGGGTCTGACTTGGAGGCAACTTCCATTGAATTCTATGAGCAAAAGTCGGATAGAAGTCGCCTTGAAGTAGTACAGGAACCTTTTCTGAAGTCGGACCGAAGTCGGAGCGACTTCAGTAGTGTATATTAAGATGGCTCCCATTCACTTCAATGGGATTTCTTATGTCAAGCGACTTGGGGCGACACAAGTCGGATCGCAAGTCGCCTATGTGGGAACCGGCCCAGAGAGTATATTTTGTTTATAAGGCCTCATACACACGTGTGTTTAAAAAAACGAGCTGTAACGTCGGTACCGACGGCAGGAATAAAGCCGCATTAAAAACGCGATTTTATCAGCGTTATGCATTAGCGTCAATGCGTGTTTTTTCGCGCTAATTTTCAGTGGTGTTTCTCTTCCTCTATCCAAAATTAATGGTTCCCTATGGGAGCCCATTGATTTAAATAGAAGTCGCACCAGAAGTCGGATCATGATGATCCGACTTGCGGTGCGACTTGTGTGCTGAGGATCTTGAAGGGGAACCCCGCGCAAAAAATTAAAACAAAATTTGCGTGGGGTTCCCCCCCCAGGAGGTACCAGACTCTCTGGTATGGATATAAAGGGGAACCCCCATGCCAAAAAACAGAATAGGCTCCCCCCAAAATCCATACCAGACCCTTATCCAAGCACGCAGCCTGGCAAGCCAGGAAAGGGGGGTGGGGATGAGTGAGCGCCCCCCCTCCTGGACCAAACCAAGCTGCATGCCCTCAACATAAGGGGATGGGTGCTTTAGGGCAGGGGAGACCCTGCGCCACCCAACCCCAAAACACCTTGCCCCCATGTTGATGAGGACAAGAGCCTCTTCCCGTCAACCCTGGTCGTCGTTTGTTGGGGGTCTGCGGGCGGTGGCTTATCAAAATCCGGAAGCCCCCTTTAACAAGGGGGCAGCCAGATCCTGGCCCCCCACCCAATGTGAACGAGTATGGGGTATGTCGTACCCCTACCCATTCACCTAAAAAAAATTTCAAAAAAACACACTACACAGCTTTTTAAAATAGTTTATTAAATCAGCTCCGGCATCTTCTCCCCTCTCCGACTCTTCTTTCTCCTGCTCTTTTGCGGGGGGGCATGCTTTCTTCTGAGGGGTCTTCTATCGTCTGCTGGTCTCCTGTTTCCTGCTGCTGTCTTCTCCCTCCTCTCTTCTTCCCATGTTGACTCGTCACTCTCTCCCACTTGAATGCTGGGTCCGTGCTGCGGAATGGCTTATATAAGCATGGGGCGGGGCCAACCGCTGATGTCACTCGGAAGCCCCACCCTTATGATGTCACAGCCCTGCCTTCATACGTCATAAGGGTGGGACTTCCGGATGACATCAGCGGGTGGTCCCGCCCCATGCTTATATAAGCCATTCTGCAGCACGGACGAGGCATTCGAGTGGAAGAGAATGACGAGTCAACATGGGAAGAAGAGAAGAGGGAAAAGACAGCGGCAGAAGACAGAAGACCAGCAGACAATACAAGACCCCTCAGAAGAAACTTTTTTCCTGTCCCGCGCACTCAGGCTTTCACACTGGCGTGGCATGAGAGGCAGTTTTCAGGTGCTCTACAGGTGCTATTTATAGCACTAAAACGCCTGAAAACTGCCTCAGTGTGAAAGGGGTCTTATGGATTAGATCTAATTTAACTGCAAAGTATTCTGTAGATAGGACAAGGACTTGGTCATGTTGTCCAGCAAGAGTGTCTGAATCATGGCTGGCTGAAGAGAATTACGAATCCTTTGGTAGGTACATATATGCATTCCGGTTTTATTTAATTACTTGTCTTGAGTTTAGTCTTATATTATAACTAAAGGTAAAACTTTAACAGCAGTGAGGGTTTACAACCACGGAAGAGAAGTGCCTTTTATTTGATTAAAATACAAATTGTTGACAGTATAAGGTGCACTTACATAGTGCTAGTGAGGGTAGGTGCTTTCCAGATCCAGCATCACAGGGTGTCCCTGTAGAAGAGTCCACGAGCACCGTGTGTCAGCGGGAAGCTGAAGCCTTGAGGGACCTGGAGAGGACCCTTGCTGTGTAACTCTGCGTGGGAGTGTTCCAGAGCTGTCTGAGTGAGGAGCTGCCTACCACTGTGTCTGGCCAATCAGAACACGTTTCGAAGTCACGGCCAAGCCTCCTTCATCCGGTCCCACAGCCCGTGCCTGAAGCAGCCTCTCTCCCTTTGCATTATTCGTTTTAGAGACTCAGAGCTGACAGGGGCTAGAACTCTTATATTCAACTCATTTATTTCAGGACTTTGATCGATAGATTTTTTTACAAAACTTTCGCTTATTGGGGTTTTTTTTTTCTTTTGTTTTTTTAGGTTTTTTTTCATTTTATTTAATTTTTACCTCTACAATGTATATCTTTGTTGTTGCTATTGATGAACCATCATACTGATGCATGTCCTCCCACTGTTTTTCATGCGTGTTTTCATGTTTTTTATGTGTGTGTGTTTTTTCTAGGGTTTACAACCACTATCAGGTTTATATTCCTGTGTGTGTCCCCTTTAGGAAGAAAAAGTTGGTCATTAATTGTTCTGATTTCAGCCAGTTCCCAATGAACGAATTAAATTTGATTAGTGGGTGGTCCTGTTGCCCACCTTCCACCCAGCATCCTTCAATTGAAAAATCAAAGGTGCTGGGTGGAAAATTGTTGGCTGAACAGCAACTATATTCAATCAGATGCAGCCACTGTTTGGGTATATTGACAGCCACTGGTGCTGGCTATCATGATACAATTGCTGCAGCAGGAGATTTGTCCATCCATGCCATTTGGGGAGGATGGAGGAATCTGCTAGATTTTTTTGTTCACCCTGCAGACTGAACGTAAAAAACCTAATAGTGTATGGCCAGGTTCACTGGGAATGTACATAAAGGTAAATGCAACATTTTGAGCTTTCGCCAGAACAGGAATAGAAGGGAAATCTTCCAATGGGCACTTTTTCCAATAGGGGATTTCCCACACATCGGAAAGATATCTTCTTACTTCCTGCTGAGTCTACAGGACAGGAAGTGAAGGGGAAATCTTCTGATTTGAAACAGATGTATAAATGGAAAAAACTGGTAGGTTTTAACCATAACCTACTCTATCCAGCAGGCAGAAAAACTAATTGAAAGGCTATTAAATGTTACAGTCCAACAGAGTAATACAATATAAAAGGCCTGATTGTGAAGGTTTAAAATAAATATACAGTCACTGTTTTCCTACTTTCTTTCCATTTCCCAGTTTGATCGATCTATATAGATTTAAAGATGCCACAAGGGTTAACCTAGAAGGCATTTTGCATCACATTTAATGAAAGGAGTATATTTAAGGCTAACAGCTTGTAGTAAGAAGGAGAGTTCCCGGTGTGTGTCCCGCATGGAACACTTAATCACAGGTTGATGTATTTATGGGGTGATCTCTCCGTGAGGATTCTCCAGTTCAAGGCCACTGTCCCTTAGAAGTGATATAAATTTTGGTTCATTCCACCCTGGTTTGTACCATGGTGTTTGTGTGAATATCAGGTAATGACATGGAAAAAAAGTGTTTTAGATATACAATATATATATATATACACACAGTATTGCGCAAAAGTCTTAGCCAGGTGTGAGAAAATATTGTAAATTAAGAATTCTTTCAGAAATAGAAGTGTTAATAGTTTATTTTTTCAATGGAAAGTAAATGAACAGAAGAAAAATTTAAAGCAAATCAATATTTGGCGTGACCACCCTTTGCCTTCAAAATTGCAGCAATTCTTCAATTCGTCTAGCTACAATTGCACACATTTTTGAAGAACCTCGGCAGGTAGGTTGTTCCAAACATCTTGGAGAACTGACTACAGATCTTCTGTGGATGAAGGCTGCTTCAAATCCTTCTGTCTCTTCATGTAATCCCAATGATGTTGAGATCAGGGGTCTGTGGGAACCTAACCATCGCTTCCAGGACTCTTTGTTTTTCTTACATTGAAGATAGTTCTTAATGATATTGGCTGCATGTTTGGGGTTGTTGTTCTGCTGCAGAATAAATTTGGGGCCAATCACACATCTCCCTGATGATATGGCATGGATGGATAATTATCTGCCTGTATTTCTCAGCGTTGATGACACCATTGATCCTGACAAAATCTCCAACTCCATTTGCAGAAATGCAGCCCCACATTTGCAAAGAACCTCCACCATGCTTCACTGTTGCCTGCAGACACTCATTATTGTGCCGTTCTCCAGCCCTTTGCGAACAAACTTCCTTTTGCTACAGCCAAATCATTCAGATTTTGACTCATCAGTCCAGAGAACCTGCTGCCATTTTTATACACTCCACACTTCCAAAATGAATGGGCTCAAATCACACTGCAAAGAATCGCATGTGCTTTGAATAGGAATGTGGTGTGATTCTTATCCGAATCATATGCCGTGGGATGTTCTGTAAAATCTACATAAAAACAAAATGCAATGATTTGCAAATCTCATAAACCCATGTTTTATTCACAACAGAAAATAGAAAACTAAGAAAATCGACCATTTTAACCGGTTCCCGTCCGCCTTGCGTACATTTACTGCTGCAAGTTGGCAGAATAGTGCAGATCGCCTTCTATAAACGGGGATTCACGCACGCGCACCTAGGGGGAGAGTACACACTGCTGCCACCGTGCTCTCATGCCCGCCACACGCTCCCTGAGTGGGGCCGTGGGTCGGGTGGACTCGATGTCCACCAGCGACCCGAGATCGCCTGGTACAGCAGAAAAGCGGGAAACCCACAGATGTAAACACGGCGGTTCCCCGCTCTGTCAGGCGGCGCGACAGAGATCTACTGATCCCTGTGATCGGGATCAGTAGGTTCTGTCATGCCCCTGCCAGCCCAGCCCCTGCACAGTTAGAACACACATAGGGAAAACAGTTAACCCCTTGATTACCCCCTGCAGGTTAATCCCTTCCCTGCCAGTGACATTTACACAGTAATCAGTGTTTTTTTTTTTATCTCTGATCACTGCATAAATGTCCTTTCCCCAGCCAGGGCAGCCCACACACAGTTAGAACACGCCAAGGGAACACAGTTAACTCTTAGAGCGCTCCCTGCAGGTTAACCCCTTCACTGCCAATGGCATTTACACAGCAATCAGTGCATTTTTATAGCACTGATCGCTGTATAGATGCCAATGGTCCCAAAATAGTGTCAAAATATCCGATCTGTCCACCGCAATGTTGCAGTCCCGATAAAAATTGCAGATCGCCACCATTACCAGTAAAAAAAAATAAATAAATAAAAACGCCATAAATGAATTCTCATGGTTTGTAAACGTGGCAACTTTTGCACAAACCAATCAATAAACGCAGATTGAGTTTTTTTTACCACAAATATGTAGAAGAATATATATCGGCCAAAACTGTGGACAAAATAGTTTTTTTTATATTTTGTTTGGACATTTATTATAGCAAAAAGTAAAAAATAATGTTTTTATTTTTTTTCAAAATTGTCGCTCTTTTTGTTTATAGCGGTGAACAGAAGTGACGTAAAGGTGATCAAATACCACCAAAAGAAAGCTCTATTTGTGAGGAAAAAAGGACATAAATTTTGTTTTGGCACAACGTCGCACGACAACGCAATAGTTAGTTAAATCGACGCAGTGCCGAATCGCAAATAGTGCTCTGGTCATTGAGGGGGTAAATCCTTCCGGAGCTGAAGTGGTTAAGAAAAAAAATATGGTAATTTTGAATTAGATGGCAGCAATACTCGAAAAAGTTGGGACAGGGTAACAAAGAGTAGTAGTACTAACAAAGAACATTTTGCAACTAATTAGGTTAATTGACAACGGGTCAGTAATACAAAAGGGCATAAACAGGGCATCTCAGAGAGTCAGAGTGTCTCAGAAGTAAAGATGGGCAGAGGTTCACCAATCTGTGAAAAGCTGTGTCTAAAAATTGTCAATTTCAGAATAATGTTCCTCAACAGAAAAATTGCAAAGACTTTAACTAATGATTATACACAGTACGCAATATCATCAAAAGATTCTGAGAATCTGGAGAAATCTCTGTACGCAAGGACAAGGCCGAAAGACAATATTGAATGACTGTGATCTTCAAGCCTTCAGATGGCACTGCATCAAAATGGGCATGACTCTGCAATGGTCATCACTGCATGGGCTCAGGAATACTTCCAAAAATGACTGTCTGTGAACACAGTTTGCCGTGCCATCCAGAAATGAAAGGTAAAGCTCTATCATGCAAAGAAAAAGCCATATGTGAACATAATCTAGACATGCTGCCATCTTCTCTGGGTTAAAGTTCATTTAAAATAGTCTGTTGCAAAATGGAAAATTGTTCTGCGGTCAGATGAATTGAAATTTGACATTCTATTTGGCACCCATGGGCACCGTGTCCTCTGAACTAAAGAGGAGAGGGGCCCTTCGGCTTGTTTTCAGTGCGTAGTTCAAAAGCATGCATCTCTGATGGTATAGGGATGCATTAGTGCACATGAAATGGGCAGCTTGCACATCTGGAAAGGTACCATCTATGCTGAAGGATGTATCTACGTTTTAGAGCAGCATATGTTCCCATCCAGGTGACATATTTTTCAGGAAAGGCCTTGCATATTTCAGCAAGACAATGCTAAACAGCATACTGCATCTATGACAACAGTATGGCTTTGTAGTAGAAGAGCCTGGGTGCTTAACTGGCCTGCCTGCAGTCCAGACCTTTTACTAATTGAAAATGTTTGGTGCATCTTGAAATGAAAAATATGACAAAGGAGATCAGGACTGTTAAGCAGTTAGAATCCTATATCAGGCAAGAATAGGACAGCATTCAGCTGGACTCTGTCTTTCCCAGACAAGTACAGAGTGTTGTTAAAAGAAGAAGGGATGCTACACCATGGTAAACATGGTCCTGTCCCAACTTTTTTGAGAGGTGTTGCTGCCATCCATTTCAAAATGATCTTATTTTTTTCTTAAAATGGCACATTTTCTCAATTTAAACATTTGATCTGTTTTCTATTGTGAATAAAATATGAGTTTATGAGATTTGTAAATCATTGCATTTTGTCTTTATGTAGATCTTGCACAACATCCAAACTTTTTTGAAATTGGGGTTGAAAAGCAAAACAATGTAGCAAGTCAGTCCATTGCCTCAATTGTATGTCCAATAGTTGTCTAATGATGGCTGCACTATACATAGCATAATTGATAAAGGTGGTGCTTGGAGATGGCGCTGTCTCAGTAAAGGGAAATAAATGTGTTCCTGCTGTCCTGTGGTCATATGTTCTGGTATAATAGTGTTTCAGATCACCTGCTAAAGTGCATATGTGCCATTCACTTTAAATACCATATTTGTATACAGTCCTTATTAAAAATGTTACTGGTTGCTAAAGTACAAACATGTGATGACAGTGAAAAAGGTGCAAGTGCATATAAAGTGCTTATTGTTACTTTATCACGTGTTAAAAAACTCAGAGTTGTATAAAAATTATTATGATGTGCATGTGCTAGTGCCGATGTGCTGGTATTCAAAATTGAAAAATGAATAAATAAATAAAATCCCCACTGTTTGTGATAATTAGTTTTTGTTGGTGATTTTACAACAAAGTAATCAAAATCTATATAGACATGTTTTAAAGGTATTCATAATATTCACAGTATAACCGATGTACATAGATCTTATAGTCACTGTTTCTTAGTTAGTTAGTGTACTTGCAGGTCCCGACATTTTAGGTATTTATGTTTGAATGATAGACTACACCAAGTAATAACACAGTTTATATAATAAAAATCCGTGACTTCAAGTGCTTAATCAGTGTGGTTGATTTCTTCCTGTATTATTTGTGACATGGGATGTGTATTCACTCGTGCTCCCCCTTTAGGTTGCCTCCTTACCAGAGGGCACTGCCCCTGCAGGGGCCGCGTGCCTATCTTTGTTAATTCTGAGGGTCTGGTCCTGGGTCCTGGTCCTCTGGTCCTTGGGAACTGCCTTCCAGGATGGGTTCCCTTTCTTTGTTATATTGGTATCCGCTCCTGTGAGGAATGGGGGCTTCCCGGGGTGTGCTTCCTCCGTGTTAAAAAATAAAAAGCAGAGAGGACTCCATAGTGTAGTATGAAACAATGTATCCTTTGTTTTATTCAAATGGATAGGGGATACATTTAAAAATAAAAGCATAAGGGAAAACAGGGGTGTCCATAAAATATATATTCTATGGAAGGAAGGATAAAAGTTCTTATTTGGGTCCGAGTTTTTTGTCACAGAGCCGGTATTGGAGGGTATGCTTTGATGCATGCTTTGAGGTCACCTGACGCGTTTCGTCATAGACGGTTTCAAAGGTGTCATGACGAAACGCGTCAGTTGACCTAGCAGGAAGTCCGACGTCACATCCGGTTTCAGTGAGAGGAGAGCTGGAACGCACGCCGTGCAGCGAGGAAAGCTGCAGAGCTCCCGCATCAAAGCATACCCTCCAATACCGGCTCTGTGACAAAAAACTCGGACCCAAATAAGAACTTTTATCCTTCCTTCTATAGAATATATATTTTATGGACACCCCTGTTTTCCCTTATGCTTTTATTGGATCAATCAGGAGCCCACAGGCTGGAAACACAGTGATGTAGAATGTGTCAAGTAAGCCCAGATAACAATGGCTCTAGACTCACACCGTGTAATCCAGTCCTGCAGCGTCTATGGTCGTACACCACACTCATGAACACAAGGCAGCAAGTTGGAAGGGGGGGGGCTTTACCCTTCCAAAATGAGTTTGCGGGGTTGAACATTTTCCCGATTTCACCTATAGACTGTTCTTATGGACATATGACTATTATTATGATGAGTATATTGTCTTAAGTGGTATTAATCCCAAAATCAAACATTTTATTTATTGCCACTTACCAATCATTAAATGTGGTGACTATTCGTTTTCTTTTCTTAGGCTTTTTCCTCTCTGTTTTCACCTGGTGTTCTGCCCTACAGTAACACACCTCCTGTATTAGAATTTTAAAGCTGTCATACAATATATACAGTATATATTGCAGAGCAATGTTTCTCAACCTTTTATCAGTCAAAGCACCCTTTAAAATTATGTACAATATCGGTGCACCCCAATTCAAAATTTAAAAAAGTAAACTAATCGTTTTACATAATGCAACAGCATCCACGCATGTAGGACACCCACCATTAGAGGTGATTTATTTTTACAAAGCAAATACCTTTGCACACTATTGACTTCTATTTCAGCATTTCTCTCCTCCTTCATTTTCTCTCCCTTACTTAGCTAATGTTACCCCAGTGCTGACTGAGAGGGGCAGGGGAGGGCAAATGTGGATGATGTGCTGGTGCACAATGTCCCCCTTATTAACTGATGAGGTTATTGGTTGTTAGGATTCCAGAGGCTGGCCAACGTTGTAATGCTATACTAAACCAGTGGCTTTGTGTAACAAACAGGAAGTCTTGATAGCTTGCTAGCTTGATGAATATTTTGGGCAATTTGGGCACATTTTTAGGCATTTTTCTAAGGCACCCTAAATAAACCCAGATGGCACTTTAGGGTGCTATGTCACCCTAGTTGAAAAAGGCTGCTGTAGAGTATTTGGATGTTTTTTTGATTATTTTTATTGAAGATTTATAAAGTAGCCTTACAGCTTCTCCAGGAGATCTGTGGGAATACAAGGGAAGGGAAGGGAAAGGAAAGATGGGAAAGGGAAGAGAAGGGAAGGAAAGGGAGGACTAGGGGTATTAGCGATGGAAGTTAAGGAAGGAGGAAAGGGAGGGGAGAAGGTAAAGGAAACAAGTGTATACCAGGTATATACCATTACATTATGTTGTGCTGCACTATGCAGCAGAGTCAAATAGGTGACTAAAGCACATAAAGGGATGTAATATTTAAATTTAGATATATTAGGTACAGTTGCTAGGAATTAGGAATAATTCTGAAGGTATTAAATGTCCAGTGATAGCCTCAGAGTTCCCAGGGTGGTTGGTTCTATTGGAGGACAATGTTTGTAGCTGATAAAGGGGTATTGGACCATAGAGCCCGGATCTTCCAGAATTTTGGGCAACCACTGTTCTGATTTAAATAGTTGTTTCCAGAAGGAGATTATGGGAGGGGTATGTTTCTTCCAGGACAATAGAATTTAGATATTTGAATTAAAAAATTCAGAACTTTGCTATCAGTTTTGGATGAAGTGCTCCTTAGTTAAACCACTAATGTGTACATGACCCAAGTTTTCTAAAGTGGTTCTACCAGAACACCATAGTTTATTATTTATTATTGTGGTGTTTCATGGAAGATAAGAAGTTATGCATTAAAAACATAGAAAAGACAAAAAAAATACATCATCCCCATGCTGTCTTCTCATAAATGAGACCACCATTTCTTCTTTTCTCCCGCTTCTCAAAAAATCATCCATCACAAAACTTCATTATCCCTAAAGCCTCACCTGTCCATCTCACATCAAATAAAAAAGATTCATTTAATTCTCTGTCTGGAGAGGTGGGGATGTAAAATGAGCGGCCATCTGAAACACTTATCAAACAATAACCAGCATAGTAATGCCGAATCGGCTGTATATTTACGCCATCTCTCTGAATGTCTGGCTATCCCTCTTCCCAATGCGACAAGCAGATGACAGGAAGACATTTGCTGAAAGCCTTTGTAGATGGGGTTTCTTGCGCTGCTAGATGACATCCTTCAGTTATATGTTCTTTCCAGATTTTTCCCCATAAATGGATATTTGGAGTTGCTCATGCAGAGCAATAGCTGTATGTATTTTGTTAACTGGTTGCAACAAAGTAACAACAGTGTTCTCTAAGTCTCTAAGAATATGTAAATCAGTGTTTTAAGTGAGAGAAAATCTCTCCAATGGGGGCTAGAGGAAGAAATAAAAAACAGTTTAGTTCAATCTATCCAGCACCATACCCTATTTTCCCTGCTGAAGGTGCACAGCCAACAGGGATAGCATATTATGGTTCATTCAGATCAGGGGTCTCAAACTGGTGGCCCTCCAGTTCTTGCCAAATACAAGTCTCATGAGGCATTGCAAGGCTGACAGTTACAAGCATGACTTCCAAAGGCAGAGGCATGATGGGACTTGTAGTTTCGTAACAGCTGGAGGGCCACCAGTTTGAGACCCCTGATTTAGATAAATAGCCATCATGACATAGTATTTGGCATGCTGGCTATTTATCTAAAAAAAATAAAAACCTGTCAGAAATGTCAATGCTTAACCAGTTCCCTACCGACGCATAGTAAAATGACGTCGGCAGGGACTGGCCGTCGATCCGGGAGGACGTCATATGACGTCCTCCGCTTCTCGCCGCTACTGCGGGCCCCCAGGGGCCCGCACAGCGGCGATCGCGGATCGCTCGTCTGCCGGGGGGTTGTGTCCCCCCCAGATCGGGGTAAAGAGCCAATAAAATTGGCTCTTTACCCCGTGACCGGCTGTGTCCAATCACAGCCGGTCACAAACGAGCCTCACGTGCACGCCGCTCGTGCGCGCCCCTGGGGGCGCGCAGCGCGGCGCTCGGAGCTGAGGCTTGTCCCTCGGACAAAGCCCAGCTCCGATCTGTGTAAAGAGCCAATAGATTTGGCTCTTTACCACATGACCGGCTGTGTCAATCACAGCCGGTCATG
>BLSH010441650.1:470457-484127 GCA_018402905.1 Glandirana rugosa
CCACCCGTAGGACCCCCCCGACGTCACTATTTATTAGCGTCTGGGGGGGGCAGTTCTCTCGGCGGCTAGCCGAGAGGAGATGACCGTAGACGTCTACACTCATCTCCTTTTCGGTTATGTACCGAGAGGATAAATGTGACACTAGTCGGTACTAACCAGTACCGACTAGTACACCATTTCTCGAAGACTGCCTCCGAGAAATGACTCTAGTCACTACGCCACACAGTCTAACTGTGTGTTGTGGTGGCTAGCGACGCTACATGTGGGGGCGGGGGGGTATGCTGCAGGTCAGTCCTATTGACTTGGTGGCGGGTCGGTAGTAAAACGAATGAGAGAGTAATTGAGATTCAAAGTGTGAGAGCGCTGAAAGCTGAAAATTGGTCTGGTAAGGAAGGGGGTATAAACGTCCTGTATTCAAGTGGTTAACCACTTCCCGCCCGGCCTATAGCAAAATGATGGCTGGGCGGTGGTTCAGTTATCCTGACTGGACGTCGTATGGGGGGGCGGGGGTGTACATCGCAGCGATCGGTGGTGTTGTGTGTCAATCTGACACACCGCATCACTGATCTCAGTAAAGAGCCTCCGTCAGAAGCTCTTTACCACATGATCAGCCATGACCAATCATGGCTGATCACAGTGTAAATAGGAGAGCCATGTATTGGCTTTTCCTCTACTCACATCTGCAGATGCCAGTAGAGGAGAGCCGATCGGCGGCTCTCTTGACGGGGGGGGTCTGCGATTATTTATCACTGCAGCCCCCCCAGGATGCCCACCCAGGACCACCAGGGATGCCACCGAGGACCACCAGGGGTGCCAACCCAGGACCACCAAGGAGCCCACCCAAGACTACCAGGGAGCCCACCCAAGACCACCAAGTTAGGGGCACACTATATACAATAGGGATGGCACTGTGCTCATCTGTGATGCCTGCCAGTGCCTCCTTATCGGTGCTGCCTAACAGTGCCATCTATCTGTGCCTCCTATCAATACCCACCAGTGCCACCTATCAGTGCCCACCAGTACCACCTATCAGTGCCCATCAGTGCCACCTATCAGTGCCCAGTGCCACCCATAGGTGCCGTTTATGAGTGCCCATCAGTGCTGCTTATCAGTGCCCATCAGTGCTGCATAACAGTGCCACCTATCAGTGCCCGTCAGTGCTGCTTATCAGTGCTGCATATAAGTGCCTCATCATCAGTGCTAACTCATTAGTACCAATCAGTACTGCCTCATCAGTGCCCGTCAGTGCAGCCTGGACAGTGCCCATCAGTGAAGGAGAACGTACTTATTTACAAAGTTTTGTGACAGAAACAAAGAAAAACGTTTTTTCCCCCCAAATTTTTGGCCTTTTTTTATTTGTAGCGCAAAAAATAAAAACCCCAGTAGTGATCAAATACCACCAAAAGAGAGCTCTATTTGTGTGGAAAAAAAGCATAGTAATGTTGCCTGGGTACAGAGTTGCATGACCGCGCAGTTGTCATTCAAAATGTGACAGAGCTGAAAGCTGAAAACTGGTCTGGGCGGGATGGGGGGAAAGTGCCTGGTATTGAAGTGGTTAATGACCCCCCTCCCACCAAAAAAAAAAAGTTTATATATTGCAGCTAATCAGTCCTTAAACATGATGGCTGCATTTGTTTTGTTTTTTTAAGGACAAGAACATTTTGAGCAAGTACAGAAAATACCTGTTGATCTTACCAGAAATGCAGTGTCCTCGTAACCTCCTTTGAACTTAAAGTGGTAGTAAACACTCATTTGTGATTTTTACCTACAGGCAGTGGCGGCTGGTGAAATTTTAGGATGGGGGGACAGGCTCCTCCCTTCCTTTTTGACCCCTCCTACTTCTCATAAGCCCCACCCCTTATCGAATCCACCCACTCCGTCCCCTGTATTCCACATATTGTGTCAGGAGTATACAGCTCAGCATCACAGGTGGGGTATATATCAGCCAGTAACACAGTATGCAGCCAGTACACAGGTATTTCAGCCACAGCCAGTACACAGGTATTGCAGCCAGCCTAGTACACAGGTATTACAGCCAGTACACTGGTATTGCACCCACAGCCAGTACATAGGTATTGCAGCCCAGTACACAGGTATTACACAGCCCAGTAACACAGGTATTGCACAGCCCAGTAACACAGGTATTGCACTGTCAGAACACAGGTATTGCACCGCCAGAACACAAGTATTGCACCGCCAGTACACAGGTATTGCACAGTCCAGTAACACAGGTATTGCACCGCCAATACACAGGTATTGCACAGCCCAGTAACACAGGTATTGCACTGCCAGCACACAGGTATTGCACAGCCCAGTAACACAGGTATTGCACTGCCAGTACACAGCAGTTAATACTTACCTCAGGGGACTCATCGTCAGGCTCTCTCTCTCCCTCGGTCTGTGGGAATCACAAGCGTGCGTGCGTGCAGTCCCAGCACGTCTACCAGTCCCGCCCCCGCTTCTGACCAATGAGTCACTGTCTGGAGGACAGTGACTAAGGCCAGAGCCAATCAGTGTATTGATGTGTGCTTCACTGGCGCACATCTATACACTTTAATGGCTGACCAATGGGTTTTGGGAATTGCTGTCAGCTGACAGCAAACAGCAAATCTCCCAAAAAAAAGCCAGGACAGCCATGTCCTGGCGGCCCAAATTTTTTTTTCTTTTGAGAAATCAGCGGGGAATCAGAGGGAGGGAGGGCAGTGCACAAGCGCCCTCTATAGAGGAGCCGCCGCAGCCTACAGGTAAGCTTATAATAGATGTAGGTAAAATGAATATCTACCAAACGGCCACCATTTAGGAGATATTCAAGCGAGCAGCAGTTGCTGACGTCACCAACACATGCGCTCTGAAGGAACAGCATACCCGTGCCGTTCCTTCAGAGCTGTGTGCCGTGACCGAGTCTCCTGCACGCATGCGCAGGAGTGACATCATCCAGTCAGGCGGCCGAAATCCCCGAACCAGAAGTAAGAGCAGATGAAGAGGGAAACGCCTGCAACAGGGACAGCGCTCAGCTGGAGGGGTTCGTTTCAGGTTAGTTTCTCATAATGTGCTAGTATACAGTGCATACTAGCACATTGTGATATTGACTTGCAGGAGAAAACTTTTTTCATCACAAGACTTTACTACCCCTTTAACTTAGAAAAACAAACAACAACCTTATTTTTTTCTGTAAACTACTAATCTCATCAACCTCTATGTAATGGAGATGAATAAAAGCAGACATATTTGAAGTCCAGTCGGGTTGCCATGGCTGCCTCCATAGGGGCAGGAAATGTGTGATTCACAAGATCTCCAGGTGAATAAAAAATATAACTAATGCAACCACCTCATCTGAGGACTGGTAGGCTGCAATACATAAAATGTTTCCCCAATGTATTCAAAACTTAAAAAAAAGGCTGGAGTTGGGCTTTAAATCCTATTAACAGCTATACAGACGGCACAAGTATGACAAAATGTAAAGGTATGACAAAATAAGTACAAGAAGCTGATGACTTGTAAATAATGTCACCCTGGGCATTGTGGCCAATACAGTATACTTTCTAACACTTGAAGCAGAATCCAGGCACAGAGATTTTTGACAAATGTAACCTGTCCTCATTTGCAATACATTGCTGGATCCCTCGAAGTTAAAATACATTTCTTTCTGCCAGATAGCACAGCTCCCTGTGTACTCCTGGCCTGCTCTGGCTACAAGAGCTGCAGTTCCCATAGATTGCAGCACAACTGTTATTTTTCTGCTCCCCTCTACCCTTGGCCATGCACAGAACACAATGGGGTGGATTTACTGAAGGGAAATAGACTGTGCACTTTGCAAGTGAAGTTACAGTCTTTTTTCTTAGCAAATGGCAATGTGGTAAAGCTTCACTTTGTAAAGAATACCCAACCAGGTGCAAGGAAAATTAAAAAATATATATATATTTTTGCTTGCATAAGATTGAATGATGGAAATCAGCAGAGCTTTACCACATTTACAAAGCTTGGGGAAAAAAATGCTCTTGTAAAGTCCACAGTCTATTTGACTTTAGTAAATAAACCCCAGTGTATTCTGGGTATTTAACCACTTCAGCCCCGGAAGGATTTCCCACTTTAGGACCAGAGCACTTTCAGCTGTTAGGCAGCACGATTGCGTCGCTTTAACTGACAATTGCGCGGTCGTGCGACGTTGTACCCAAACAAAATTTGGGTCCTTTTTTCCTCACAAATAGGGCTTTCTTTTGGTGGTATTTGATCACCTCTGCGTCATTTCTGATTCCCACTATAAACAAAAGAAGAGCGATAATTTTGCAAAAAAAACCTTAAATTTCTTACTTATTGCTAAAATACAAATCCAAAAAAAATATATAAAAAAACATTTTTTTCCATTGGTTTTGGCCGATTTATATTCTTCCTCATATTTTTGGTAAAAAAAAATCGCAATCCGCGTTTATTGATTGGTTTGCGCAAAAGTTGCCACGTTTACGGACGATGAGAATTAATTTCTGGGGTTTTTATTTTTATTTTTTACTAGTAATGGCGGTGATCTGTGATTTTTAGCGGTACTGCTATATTGGGGTGGACATGTCGGACCATTTTTACACTTTTTTGGGACCATTGGCATTTATACAGCGATCAGTGCTCTAAAAATGCACTGATTGCTGTGTAAATGCCATTGGCAGTGAAGGGGTTAACCTGCAGGGGGCGCTCTAAAAGTTAACTGTGTTCCCTGGGTGTGTTCTTACTGTATGGGGGCTGCCCTGGCTGGGGAAAGGGGATGATCACAGCTTCCATATACAGGAAGCCTGTGATCTTCGCCCTTCCCCCTCTATGAGAACGGAGATCTGTGTTTACTTACACGGACCTCCGTTCTCTCACTGCGGGGGGGGGGGCCATCGCGGGTAGCTGGCGGCGATCGAGTCCACCGCACCCGCTCCCTGCCCCCCCCCGAACACAGTGAGCACGCCTCTTGCAGCGGTTTGCAGTAACAAGCCACTCTGTCACCGTCAGACTGCGGTCGGCGGTCGGCAAATGGTTAATTGACCTAGAGCAGGGGCCTCCAAATTATGGCCCTCCAGTTGTTCAAGAACTACAATTCCCATCATGCCTAGTTATGTCTTTGAATGTCAGAGTTTTACAATGCCTCATGGGACATGTGGTTCCACAACAGCTGGAGGGCCGTAGTTTGAAGATCCCTGACCTAAAGGAAAGAGGGGTGAACAAATGACACCGGTGCTGCAGTCTATGACATTTACAGCTCTTATATCCGGAGAGAGACGAAAGTACAGCGATTTGGTCATGTATTACAAAAAAAGGACAGGTTACATTTTTTTACACATGAAAACTTACAAATATTTCTGTGCCCAGAGTTAGGCTTTCGTTTTTAATGGAAAATGTCATTGTCTTTGAAATTCCCTTTATTGAGATGACCTCTGAAAACCTCTAGCTGCCATGACAGCCTTAAAATCATTTACCCTGCAAACCCCTTGGCATTAAATGGGTTACTTAGATGCGGGAAAAATGTGCAGGAAGCCGAGGATATGTTACTCAGACCCGGGAGTAAACAGGAAGCCTAAGAGAAGTGTCTCTGATGGCCTGGCACACAAAGCCTCACCTCTGCCAAGAACAGAGTTCAGGCTCTATGTCAGGTAACTGTAAATAAATAAATACAACACAATATATAATTGTAGCGGAATGGGACTTTGGTGCAAGGATGTTGCATGGGAAGCTGTAGGGTTATGTTACACCAAATCACAATCCCACACTATACAACCATGCAAAAATCTAATATTAGCCATGCATCCCTAAATACATAAAACAAGGATATGTGAAGCAATAACAACAGCTAAGAATGGTGCTTAAGAAAATATTGGATTATATTTTGTAAGATATTGTCATTTCAATATATGATTATAGCAGACCTATGGTGTAAAAAAAGTGTAGCCATGCCCCCATGGGGGTTGCTGGAAGTAGTGGTTCACCTGCTCACACTGCCCTCAATCACACTCCTTGCTTGCATCCGGAGTCAGAAAACAGGCTGGTCCTTTGTTTTTTTTTGTATTTTATCGGGGAGTTCAACTTGGAATGGGTAAGGGATGATTATGGGATGCCCATGGATCAACAGTTCTTTAATCGGGACCTCTATATATCACTCAGTATATGCACTTCTCCTTCTCCAGCACAATGCTTACTTCTTAGGTATCTCATTATTCCTCTCTCCTGTACAATACTTGCTTCAGTTTCTCCTTGTTCCTCTGTCCTGTACAATACTTGCTTCAGTTTCTCCTAGTTCCTCTCTCCTGCACAACACTTAGTTCCGGCCTAGCAAGCAGATGGTGAGGCCTGAAGTTTTGTTAGCAGAACCTCCAAAACCACCCTTTGCAGGCAGGGACCGCAGGCCCCTATAGTGTAGCAAGTTCAATGGTTTTAGTGCTAGCTAGCCACGATGGACTACTGCTCCCAGACCATCCTTCTCTAGGCCTCTTCAGCACTTCTGGCTGCAAACGCCTGCACACTGCTCAGTGACACCAAAGTCCCAGTCTCTTACTGCACCTCCTCCAGACTGTCTTCCTCCCAATCTGCTACAGAGTGCATCTCCACTTCCTTGGGCTGTGTCACTCACCGACTCCCAGTGGATTCCTCCTGGAGACCTTCCTGGCAGTACACTTCTCTCGCTGTCCTTCAATGCACCCGAGCCCCGGGCCGAGGTCACCCCCCCCCCCCAGCTGGGGACTCCCTCAAGGCCCTTGACAGCATTCAGTACTCTGTCTCCATCTCTCAACTTCCACTCAAACTCTCCTCCCAGACTGGGCTGACCCAGGCTATTTGAGAAGGCCTGCCAATCCAGGTTGGGGATTGCTCAGGGCTTCCCAGATGCCCAGCAGCGCCACCTCTTCTGCCCGACTCCCACTTTCCAGAACATTCTGAAAACCAGAGGATGTCACCACCTGCAGTCACCAGCCACTCCCTGGGCCATTCCACTGCCCAGAATAAAAGGAAACAGGCCTGGCAGCAGCCAGACCTGCCTAAATTTTGCCTACTCTAACACAAAAATCCTCAACCTAGCACCTACCTAATGTAGATGGTGCTACAGAATGATTAGGTCTACTACTTTTCTTCAATTCCAATTGAGGGGAAGTAAATCTTAAATTGATTTATTAAAGTGGAAAGTGAGATGTAGCCAACCTTTGTTCAATTTAGAGATGGATGAGCAAAATATAATTTACATCTGATTTACATGCATTGGACCCAGTCCACCAACAAACTGAGATTTTCACATATTATATATATATTTTTTATTATTTTTTTTGCAGGGATATGTGGAAAGGATAGCTGGCATAGGCTGAAGGATGAAATAAGGAGAGCACCTCATTGGCAAACTGAACAGGATCAGGCAACTGGTGCAGTCTACAGAACCTTTCCAAAGAAGTTCATTAAGTGAGCCATAACAAGAGAGTGCAGCAGGCCAAGCCAAAACTCTAAGGACAAAGAAAATAACACAGCTTTCCAAGGCAGTTCACAAAGTAGGCTATTCCAAGACAGAGCGCCATGTCAGTACTCTAGAATTTACAATGTAGGTCATACTAAAACCTCTGTTTGTCAGTAGTAGCCTCCACATCAGTGGCCCATGGTTTCCTTATTTCTCCTGAGATAAGGCATACTTCATATTGGTGGTCATTGGCTCCCTGATAAAAGCCCCTATACATTTTCTCAGAGGCAGACATATAGTTTCCTAACAAATTACTCCTACTCATTCACAAAAAAAAAGAATTACAACCAAAAAGTAAAGACACCCAAACATTTGACAGGTCCTTTATTAACTCCTTCATAATGAAAGAGTTTAGAATCAGTGACAGCATGAAGCTGTCATATATAGAAGCAGTAGAAATACCACGTCAACATATGATTTTCAGCTCCGGCTGAACAGGCAAAAAGTTTCATCTGAATGCCCAATCATCAGCTCATCCCTAGTTAGACTTGCTTCACACTTAAGTGGGCCCTGTATGCCTCATTTATGGGGTCACAGTATCCTATGTGCCACGTTTTCCGATATTTGAGGGTACCTTCAAAAGAGCAGCACATTCTACTTGCTGGTCAGGGATTGCGTGAAACATAAATCGAAGTCAAGATATATTGATTACAAACTTGAGGAATGTTGGATTTCAGACCCTTCAGTCTCCCATGTGGTATGTCAAATGATACAAATGACTTCTATGTGAGATGAGGTTTTGGAGAGCCTAAACACTGTCAGAATCTGTAAGGCTGATCTTTATCTCCTGAGCTAGCACTCAAAGTGAATCTGTTCTAGACTAGGTACACTAAAGGATTTAGAACACAGTAAATGCACTGTAAGAAAAAGACATCATTCATCGCTGTAATTGTAGACATTGTGGAAAAATTAATCTTCAAAATATAGAGCAGAGGTGCTAAAATCACAACTTCTTCTCTCTTTTCTTTCTATGAATGCATAAACATGACACCAGTTCTCTAATGTAAACACACAGCAAAGGTTTCTAAGCTGCAAAAATCTGAGGCCGGGTTCACACTGCTCCGACCTGAAAGTTGCGCGGCTTTGCCAGGTGACTTTGACTTCAGGGAATGACTGTGTAATCTTCCTGTAATGTCAGATCCAGATCACATCAATTAAGATGAGGATCCGACTTGGATATGACTTTCATTCAATTCTATGGCCTGAAATCGGACAGAAGTCAAGCCAAAGCAGTGCAGGAACCCTTTCCAAAGTTGGACCGACAAAAGTCGGACCAGTTAAGACGGCTCTCATAGGGAAACATGTGCTCTCAAAGTCGGAGTGCATGTCGCACCAGAGTGAAGTGGGCCTAAAACCTAACTTTAGAATCTTTTTTTAGTAATATGCAATGACTTTGGATGTGACCTTATGATTGCAGAAAACCAATCAGAAGCCAGCGTTGAGCAGCCGCTTACTTGCTTGCTCAAAGGGCATAAAAATTACAAGAGAGCTACCTGCCACATTAAAAGGTAATGTGAGCAGTGAGTGGCTTTTAAGGGTGTGCATCTTTACTGGTGTCACAAATCGATTTGATTACGGTTATCCTATCAACAATTCATGATGCATCATGATTACTAACCGTTGTTTTCATAAAAAAATTAATTACACAGTCCATTTACATTACACAGTCCATTTATATTATACAGCTCGCCTATTTACATTACACAGCCCATTTACATGATACAGCCCCGTGCACTCCCAGGAGAGCCCGTGCCTCTCCCGGGACATCCCTGCCCGTGCGCTCTAAAGTTGAAACAATTCATTGTCAGGCCCTCTGTTTCATGCATTCCTTCCTACTGTGTGTAAGGGTTAATATAAACCAAAGCCTCTACCTTATTATCTCCGATCTGTCAGCGCTGGTCAGTCATGTCTGGCCGGGAGGAGGAGAAGGAGAACAGCAGGCACATGACTGACAATCGCTCAGAGATAATAAGTACCTTGCTTTGCGAGTGACGCGGTATATGAGCGTTTTGAAAGATGAGCAATATTTTTGACTTGATATGGGAGAAGTAGTTATAATGTAAAAAAAATGATTTCACTCACAATGTTATGGAGTCTGGTCATCCATGTAAAGCTGCTGTGTTTATGTACAGTAAAGCAGCTGGTGTACAGTATACATTACAGCTTTGTATGTGGCCAGAGGTTCTGGGGCGATGGTGGCTCCCAGCTCTTCCTGGAGACTCTCAGAGACACTTCCAGCTGGGTGGGGCGGACGCAACGTGCGTTCGGAGCACCCGGAAGTGATGTCAACAGTTCCTCAGTGTCTCTGAGTTCTCCAGGAAGTGCTGGGAGCCACCATTGCCCCCGAACCTCTGGCCACATACAGCGCTGTATACTTTACTGTACATATACATAGCAGCTTTACATGGATCAGCTCCAGACTCCTTAACATTGTGAGTGTAATTCTTTTTTTTTTTACATTAAAACTGATCCTTTTGTTTTTCAATGCAGAGGTACAGTACAGTATTCCTACTACAGTACTGTACAGTATTAATATGAGCTTTTGCTCATATTTTGAACATTGTTATATGAATAAATGGTTGTGGAACAAATCATCTGAGTTTCCATTATTTCTTATGGGAAAATTTGCTTTGATATAAGAGTGCTTTGGATTACAAGCATGCTTCTGGAACGAATTATGCTCGCAAACCAAGGTATTACTGTAAATAGATAGGAGTTCATCTGCCCTTAGTAAAAAATGGTCCCCGTGAGAAGAATGGGGAGGGAAAGAAAAATAAGGTATGGAAAGATTCTAAGCAATTATCTATACGTATCTGTTTGTAGAAATCCCCTCCTAAACATTTCTAAAGGTGCCTTTGTGCCTGTGCTCTTTTTTAACCCTTAGTTAACCCTTATTCTTTTTTATTAACTCCTTTATCCCCTTCTTCCCTTGGTGTATTTCTTATTATCTGACTTTTAATGCTTAGGATGAAGCGCAGAGTCTCTTTTTCTTTTTAGTTTTAGGCTACTTCAATCCCCAAATGGAAGAACAGATTTTGGTTACAATAAAGTTAACAAAATCCTGGTGCTGTTTCACTGTAGGGTGCAATCACACTAATTAAACCAAAAAGGTGGTAAACCTACAGCCAGTGGACATCAGCTGTCATTTCTACACTTTATGCCAACCCAGGCTCTGTACATGCAGGTCTGCAAGCACTATCCAGACAAGCTCTGAATGGGTGCAAGAGGACTTTGTCCTGGCACTGCTACCATGTTGGTTACAAAGCATAAAGAAATAACTGTTTCTTTAGCTCTACATAAAGGGTAACTCCACTTTCGTGGGATAAAAAAATAGCAAATAAAGAAAAAATAATATAGCGTGTACAATTGCGATACTAATCATATTGTAATTGAATGTCTTCAAAAATTACCTTTCCTTTTCAATCTACAGCCGCTGTAATTTTCTGAGAATGCATTACAATATGGCTACCTGGAGTTGTTCTGTACACAGAGTGTATACTGACGACTCCCCAGAAACATCATTTCCTGTTTGTGTGCTTGGCTCACTGATTTTCCCAGAAGTCTGCCTAAGATGCAAGTCAGATTTCAGGCATCCCCTGCAACAAAAATGTCATTTTTGGAGAGATACTTTCAATAGGAGCTTGTCTAAAGGGATGCAGGCCCAGTATTTTTCCTCATTAGGGCTCTCCAGCTGCACACCTGACAGTTAATTATGAAACCACTCCCATTAGACCCACTCAGTACCATAGGGGCGCCCGGGCGACGCCTCCCCCCAAAAAGAAAATTTAGAATAAAAAAAAAATAAAAAAAGTCCCCTTTAAAAAAAAAAATTGTTTAAATTAACATAGTGCACTGTGTTCGGGCGCCGGACACAATTCACTATGGGAAGCGTGACGTCATTGCAATCCCATGATTGCAGGCATCATGCTTCAATGGCAGGGTTTAATCCCACCTTGAGGTGCTTTACTCTGCGCCTCAAGCCGCCTATTTGCTACTGGTACTGTCAATCAATCACCGCTGTCAGATAGATGGCGGTGATTGGTCTCGGAGGAGCCTCGGCGTCACTTCCGGCCATAGAGAAGCTCCAGAGAGAAGCCGGACTCCAGGCTCCAGCCGCTCACACTCCTGCCTGCCTATTAGATGGGGTAAGTGAGGGACTTGTCCCGACTTCAGGGGGGGCGCCGGGAGCCTCTATCTGGGACCGTATATACCCCTATCTGGGGACTGTATACCATATCTGGGACCCTGTATACCCTATCTGGGACCCTGTATACCCCTATCTGGTGACTGTATACCCTATCTGGGACCCTGTATACCCTATCTGGGGCTCTGTATACCCTATATGGGACCCTGTATGCCCCTATCTGGTGACTGTATACCCTATCTGGGGCCCTGTATACCCAATCTGGTGACTGTATACCCTATCTAGGAATCTGTATACCCTATCTGGGACCCTGTATACTCTATCTAGGACCCTGTATACCCTATCTGGGGCACAGTATATCCTATCTGGGACCATGTACACCCTATCTGGGGTGTATACCCTATCTGGGACCCTGTATACCCTATCTGGTGACTGAATACCCTATCTGGGACCCTGTATACCCTATCTGGTGACTGTATACCCTATCTGGGACCCTGTATACCCTATATGGTGACTGTATACCCTATCTGGGACTCTGTATACTGCTATCTGGGGCTCTGTATACTGCTATATGGTGACTGTATACTGCTATCTGGGGCTCTGTATACTGCTATATGGTGACTGTATACTGCTATCTGGGGCTCTGTATACTGCAATATGGTGACTCTGTATACTGCTATATGATTACTGTATACTGCTATCTGGGGCTCTGTATACTGCTATATGGTGATTCTGTATACCCCTATCTGGTGATGCTGGGCTGTATACTCCTGACACAAGGGGTGGAAATGATAAGGGGTGGGGCTTATGAGTAGTGTGAGGGGTCAAAAAGGAAGGACGGGGTCTGGCGCCTCCTCCATCCTAAAATTTCACCAGCCGCTGCTGCTCAGTACAAAGGCACAGAGGAACACAGAAGGATTTCTTCAGAATAACAAAAGGTAGGAATCTGTAACAAAGTTTGTTATAATCCTTGCAATGTACATAGATCACCCAGAGGGGAATGTTTTTTTTTCTCAAAAAAAGTGGAGTTACGCTTTAAAGAATATATAAACCTAACACTGATTTGTGTCTGCTGTACCATGTACCTGCATGAAAAAGTATCCTGTTCCTTTGTTTGAAATCCCTGGTGTTCCTGATAGTCTCTTTGCTTTCCTATTGAATACTGACCACACTAAGTATAAGAGCACGGCCTATTTAGTGTTCTGGCTGTACTAAGAACTCAACCTGCTCTCCTCCAATGATCAGACTTGTCCTGATATGCCCTCACAAAGACACAGCCTTTTACAGGGAAAACCAGTGGGCTACTGCTTCTCCTCCCCAGCTCTTATGCAGCTGTGAACAGAGGGTATGTGGTCTGTAATAAAAAAGTAAAAAAAGGTACTTATATATATTTTTTTATATCTATACACAAGTGTTTGGCCTTTTATTTCTATTTTAAATTGAATGGGTTGTTTTACAAGGTGAGAGTTTATATATACTTTGTAACGTGGACGGGCAGCGGGTGTAGGGAAAGCGAAGTATCAGTACTCCGCTGCCTACTTTCCAGCTTAGGGAACCTTGCACATTGCACCCCCCCCCCCCCCCAGCTGGCACCCACTGTGATTGTACAAAGTGGGAGCCTGTAAGCAAGTCCCAGCCAATGATTAATGGCTGGGACCTGTTGATAGGCTGTGTACAATGATACAGAGCTCTGTACAGAGAGAAAGATTGTAGAGGTCTATAAGTAAAAGCAGCACACTTTGCACATAATCCACATGGTTAGGCACACATTTAACCCCTTGATTGTCCTAGATGTTAATCCCTTCCCAGCCAGTGTCATTAGTACACTGACAATGTATAATATTATCACTGATCACTGTATTTATCTCACTGGTGATGTCAGTGGCAGTTAATCAGTTTCTCCCAGCATCAGTTACTGTCAGATTGCCTGCCACACTATTGCAGTCCCATTATAAGTATAGATATGAATACCGCCATCAGTAGTATAAAAAAATGAAAAAACTACAGTATATATATATACTATAGTTTTATAGGCGCTATAAATTTCACGCAAACCAATCA
>BLSH010441650.1:484137-500518 GCA_018402905.1 Glandirana rugosa
CCCCCCCCCCCCCCCCCAGCTGGCACCCACTGTGATTGTACAAAGTGGGAGCCTGTAAGCAAGTCCCAGCCAATGATTAATGGCTGGGACCTGTTGATAGGCTGTGTACAATGATACAGAGCTCTGTACAGAGAGAAAGATTGTAGAGGTCTATAAGTAAAAGCAGCACACTTTGCACATAATCCACATGGTTAGGCACACATTTAACCCCTTGATTGTCCTAGATGTTAATCCCTTCCCAGCCAGTGTCATTAGTACACTGACAATGTATAATATTATCACTGATCACTGTATTTATCTCACTGGTGATGTCAGTGGCAGTTAATCAGTTTCTCCCAGCATCAGTTACTGTCAGATTGCCTGCCACACTATTGCAGTCCCATTATAAGTATAGATATGAATACCGCCATCAGTAGTATAAAAAAATGAAAAAACTACAGTATATATATATACTATAGTTTTATAGGCGCTATAAATTTCACGCAAACCAATCAATATACACTTACTGGGATTTTTTTTTTATCGGCATGTAGCAGAATATATTGTGGTCAAAATGTATTAAGAAATTTGATTTTTTTTCATTAGATATGTTTTGTACCAGAAAGTAAAAAATATATATAAAAAAAAAACGTGGTGCTCAAATACCAACAAAAGAAAGCTCTATTTGTGTGAAAAATATACATATAGATATAAATATATATATATATATATATATATATACAGTGGGTACGGAAAGTATTCAGAACCCCTTACATTTTTCACTCTTTGTTATATTGCAGCCATTTGCTAAAATCAATTAAGTTCATTTATTTTCCTCGTTAATGTACACACAGCACCCCATGTTGACAGAAAAACACAGAATTGTTGACATTTTTGCAGATTTATTAAAGCGGTTGTCTACCCTTTTTGTTTACTTTTACCTACAGGTAAGCCTAGAATAAGGCTTACCTGTAGGTAAAATGAATATCTTCTAAACCTGTATGGTTTAGAAGATATTCCCTTTCCAATGTAATAAATCGTTACGGCGCATGCGCCGTGTATGTTCCGGCGCATGCGCCGTATATGTCTCGGCAAAAGCCGGCATTAGTTCCGGACCCTGCCGGGGAGAACGAGCCCCGCGCGCATGCGCGGGAGTGACGTCTCGCGGCTCCGGCCAGTCACAGCGCCGGAGCCGCGTACCCGGAAGCAAGATCCGGGTGAAGATGTCCGCTGCCGTGGAGGGGACCAAGCGGCTCGGTCGGATCTTCGTTCAAGGTGAGTATTTCATAATGAGCTAGTATGCGGTGCATACTAGCTCATTATGCTATTATCTTGCAGGTTTTTATTTTTTTTAAAAAAAAACTTTGAGTAGACAACCGCTTTAAAAAAGAAAAACTGAAATATCACATGGTCCTAAGTATTCAGACCCTTTGCTGTGACACTCATATATTTAACTCAGGTGCTGTCCATTTCTTCTGATCATCCTTGAGATGGTTCTACACCTTCATTTGAGTCCAGCTGTGTTTGATTATTCTGATTGGACTTGATTAGGAAAGCCACACACCTGTCTATATAAGACCTTACAGCTCACAGTGCATGTCAGAGCAAATGAGAATCATGAGGTCAAAGGAACTGCCTGAAGAGCTCAGAGACAGAATTGTGGCAAGGCATAGATCTGGCCAAGGTTACAAAAAAATTTCTGCTGCACTTAAGTTTCCTAAGAGCACAGTGGCCTCCATAATCCTTAAATGGAAGATGTTTGGGACGACCAGAACCCTTCCTAGAGCTGGCCATCCGGCCAAACTGAGCTATCGAGGAGAAGAGCCTTGGTGAGAGAGGTAAAGAAGAACTCAAAGATCACTGTGGCTGAGCTCCAGAGATGCAGTCGGGAGATGGGAGAAAGTTGTAGAAAGTCAACCATCACTGCAGCCCTCCACCAGTCGGGGTCCCGACGGAAGCCTCTCCTCAGTGCAAGACACATGAAAGCCTGCATGGAGTTTGCTAAAAAAAACACCTGAAGGACTCCAAGATGGTGAGAAATAAGATTCTCTGGTCTGATGAGACCAAGATAGAACTTTTTGGCCTTAATTCTAAGCGGTATGTTTGGAGAAAACCAGGCACTGCTCATCACCTGTCCAATACAGTCCCAACAGTGAAGCATGGTGGTGGCAGCATCATGTTGTGGGGGTGTTTTTCAGCTGCAGGGACAGGACGACTGGTTGCAAGCGAGGGAAAGATGAATGCGGCCAAGTACAGGGATATCCTGGATGAAAACCTTTGTGTGCTCAGGACCTCAGACTGGGCCGAAGGTTTACCTTCCAACAAGACAATGACCCTAATCACACAGCTAAAATAAGGAAGGAGTGGCTTCATAACAACTCCATGACTGTTCTTGAATGGCCCAGCCAGAGCCCTGACTTAAACCCAATTGAGCATCTCTGGAGAGACCTAAAAATGGCTGTCCACCAACATTCACCATCCAACCTGACAGGACTGGAGAGGATCTGCAAGGAGGAATGGCAGAGGATCCCCAAATCCAGGTGTGAAAAACGTGTTGCATCTTTCCCAAAAAGACTCATGGCTGTATTAGATCAAAAGGATGCTTCTACTAAATACTGAGCAAAGGGTCTGAATACTTAGGACCATGTGATATATCAGTTTTTCTTTTTTGATAAATCTGCAAAAAATTTCAACAATTCTGTGTTTCTCTGTCAATATGGGGTGCTGTGTGTACATTAATGAGGGAAAAATTAACTTAAATGATTTTAGCAAATGACTGCAATATAACAAAGAGTGAAAAATTGAAGGGGGTCTGAATACTTTCCGTACCCACTGTATATATATACACAGATATAAATTTTGTTTGGGGACATCGTTGCATGACCGTCCAATTAAAGTAGTGCAGTGCTAAATAGCAAAAAATGCTCTGGTCATAAAGGGAGTAAAATCTTCCGGAGGTCAAGTGGTTAGAGTGTCTTCTGCAGCTCTATCAGGTAATCCATAATAACAGAGGATGCCTGAGAATCCCTCATCACTCTTATCCCCTGAGTGGAAACTGATTAAGCATCCTTGAGTTTTAAGTGCACATGCCCTATTGCCACCTCGCCAAGTCTACTCGGAGGTGCATAAAATCCTAAATGTTGCTTGTGCCTCAGAAGTAGAAGTAGAAGTGTGCCTCACAAAAAGGATAAACAACAGCATTACAAAACTTTATTGTTCCGTGTAAGCTTGTCACCTATCACAATGACTGCCTCTAACTACAAAGCTACATGACAGGGAAAACATCCACACACTTCAGCTGTAGAGGAAGCAGGGAGGAAATCTGCATCTGCAGCTGAACATTATATATACCACACAAGGGAACTGTAAACCAGTGACTGTGGTTTGCTAGGGGTTAATGAGATCCTTATGACATCACACTGACAGATGCAAGAGAAGATAGTCCACAGAAGAAAAGAAACTCACAACTTGGTGCTTCAAAGTCAAACAAAAAAATATTTACATTCCTGGTTTGTTAGGTTCCTTACTTTGGCTACTAGCCATTTACTGTAAAAGGGCAACAAACTATCACACTGACCGTCCCTTTGTTATACTGCATCCTTCTTTGTTTCCTCCCTTGTCATAGATAATCCCTATCATCTCTAGCCTGCAAAAAAAAAGCTCCATTATCCATATCCCACAGATGTAGCACTATGTAAACTCCTCCGCACCATTTCAACTGTTGATACAAACAGGTCTTCCTTGCAGTTAGCTGCCCCTGTGGCTTGTCATGCTCAGCTGGACATCCCATTGTGTTGCAATGCTGACTGTTAATATACACAAAGAACACACGCAGTGATTGCTAACCTCTAGGGACCAAGCTGAGTTTATAGGACATGTTGTATCCTTTGTGGCTAGCAGCCAAATGCCTGTGGCATTCTTTGAATTTACAGTATACACAGCAGGCAGGGTTTTTTTCACACTTTCAGTAAGGAAATATGACTACTGAAACATGGAAACATATTTTCCTCACTGATAAAACAAATAAATTGAATTCCCATTAGAAGGCAAGTAAATCAGCGAATTTTAATTTTGTGATGGTATGTCTCACACATTGATGCTAATCTGGATTCTACTGTTAAGCTGGCCATACATGCTGTGAATTTTTTTCCTGCAACCACAGGTGTCAGGAAAGAAATTTGCACAATTCCCCCATCAACACAGGCAGCGTTGACAGGGGAATCAGCAATTCTCATCTCCTGGCTGGCAGGGGGAGAATCCGGTCAGGCTAGTTGTACCCAAGTTGACCAATGGATCACCTTGGAACATTCAGCCTGCCTATTAATGGTTCAGATCCCAGCTGGTTCGGTATGTTCGGACAGTTTATGGCCCGTCTAACACACATTTATCAAAATTTATAGGCAAATTTCTGGATGTTTTAGCTACTCCTCATCTACTGTCCACCTGATCTTTACAAGACATAACTCTACCTTATTCAAGGTCTGAAATTGTCCTACTTGTACTGAAGACTGCATAAAGGTTACTATAGATATGAAGCACTGCCATAGTTTCTATGACAATGTAGTCCAGAAAGTACCTCTGCGCTTGAGTGATATGCTTTAAAGTGGTTGTTACCCTAAAAAGAAAAAAAAATGATCCTGTTCCTTTAACCACTTCAGCCCCGGAAGGATTTCACACTTTAGGACCAGAGCACTTTTTGCGATTCGGCGATGCGTCGCTTTAACTAACAATTGCTCAGTCGTGCGACGTTGCACCCAAATGAAATTTGCGTCCTTTTTTCCCCACAAATAGAGCTTTCTTTTGGTGGTATTTGATCACCACTGCGTCATTTCTGATCCAAAAAAAAAAATATAAAAAAACATTTGTTTTCATCGGTTTTGGCCGATTTATATTCTTCCTCATATTTGTGATAAAAAAAATCGCAATCAGCGTTTATTGATTGATTTGCGCAAAAGTTGCCGCATTTACGGATGATGAGAATTAATTTCTGGGGTTTTTATTTATTTATTTTTTTACTACTAATGGCGGCGATCTGCGATTTTTAGTGGTACTGCGATATTGCAGCAGACATATCAGACCATTTTGACACTTTTTTGGGACCATTGGCATTTATACAGCGATCAGTGCTATAAAAAATGCACTGATTACTGTGTACATGCCATTGGCAGTGAAGGGGTTAACCTGGGGGGGCGCTCTAAGGGTTAACTGTGTTCCCTGGGTGGGTGGGCTGCCCTAGCAAGGGAAGGGGAGTGATCACAGCTTCCATATAGAGGAAGGCTGTGATCACAGCCCTTCCCCCTCTCACAGAACGGAGATCTGTGTTTACTTACACGGACCTCCATTCTTTCACTGCAGGGGGGCATCGCAGGTAGCCAGCGGAGATCGAGTTCCGCCACACCCGCTCCCTGGCCCCCCCTGAACACAGTGTGCGCGTGGGCGCGCCTCTGGCGGCGCGCACGCGCTCACAGTGCATGATTTAGCAGCCGCCGTCGTATGACAGCGGTTTGCGATATCGAGCCACCTTGTCGCCGTCAACCTGCGGTTGGCGGTCGGCAAGTGGTTAAAGCATGAATTACAGCACAGTGCGTGTGCTGTGTAATTTGGATGAATCTGAATCATCTAAACCACCTGGCTGATCCTGCCTGATGCTGCCCTCCACTCTGTAAACTGACCACATTTATCATGGCTGCTGATCCCTGGTACCATGGTCAGTTTACATGCCTCCATCATCCCGCTGTCTCTCCTTGCTCCCTCTCTCCCCCTCCTTTCCCCTCCCTTCCTGTCAGCTGTATACCTTATTTCATAGTGTCATTCAGTGACTCACGTGACCCCTTGCTGCTCTCCTCCTCTCCTCCAAGGTGACATCAGCAGGGTTTTCTCAGCCCCTCCCACTGTAGTTATCAGATTGGGAGAGGAGAGTGGCGAGCAGTCACATAACACATAAACTGGGCAACACAGTGGATCGTAGCAATGTCACACAGTGGCTTTTCAACCACTTGAATGCTTATTACAAATGCTCTTCTTTAAATGTACTTGGATACAGCACCAATATGCCTTGCTGCCCCCTCAGGACAACGGATATCCTTATATATACTGAAAAACAACAACACAGAGAGGGTGCACCGACCTGTGCTATGTGTTTTGTTGCTTTTTTTTTATCCTTCAATAAATTGTACCATGGTAAGGCGCTAGGTCCGCGTGCCCTCTCTTTATTGTTATTTTGCTCTATGAAGCAGATATAAAAGTAATGTTTGTTGCTTTGCCCATGCATATAGGTGTATCACTTTTTGAAGGTTACTTATAGTAACTGAAGTTCATTTTGCTGTACCTCCTCTTGGTGCATCATTTTTTTTTATTGAAATATCTTCTCTAATTTCAATCCGCTGAAAATATAATTCATCATCATTAGCACAATAACGCATCTGGAAGCCATGGCTTCCTGCAGAGGCTTCCTCCACTCTCTTATATACTTGCCCACCATCCCACGATTCCAATCAGCCATCGTGTCCTTTTCACACCTAATCTTGCTTCCTACATCCTCTTTGTCATAAAGTCTTCAGTCATCTTTTAAAACTATATGACAAGGAAATAATACATATTATTATTAATATTCTGACGTGCTTATACTTTTCTTAAAGCAGTAGTAATCTCGCTATCTTAACTTGTACCTATAGGTAAGTTTACAATCAGGCTTACCTGTAGGTACAATGAATATCTCCTAAACGTGTTTAGGAGATATTCACACCGGCATTAGCCGATGATGTCACCCACGCATGCGCAGTGACGCCCTGCATTTAGATCACACAGTATAGAGTGAAATGAACAGCGCTGTATCGGGTCCCAGGTCCAGTGCACATGTACAGGCAGGAGTGATATCATTGCGGCCCTGCCATCTAAACAGCCCCAGCCCGCAAATCTGGAAGGAAGACTGGATAAAAATGGAAGCCCCGGGAGTGGTGACAGCACGGTGCTTGAGGGCTTAATTTCAAAGGTGGATGTTTCTGAATCGTACTTTGCACAGAGGACGTTACATAAAGTTTTTCTGCATAGAGACAACCTGTTTGATGCAGGGAGGTGATTATACCTTAATGAAAAAGGTTTTACCTTCTATTCTACTTTGCATAAATCCTACAAAAGGATTCAATACATTCCCTTTGGGATTAATACAATATTTATATTCTAATCTATTTCTTTCAGGTGACTTATGCCTAAAAATTTACTGCAGTACCTATCAATAATATTACATGGTGGAATCATGCACCTGTATATTTCTCCCTATTTCAATACACTTTCATTCTCAAGGTGGCCCATTTGGTGCAAAAATACCTCTCTACTAGCCAATCCAGCCCACCAGAAAGTAATAGTTGCTCATCTTCATGAATATTTTAATTTAAATTGCTCCCCTGATATGAAAGCTCCAACATTTTGGTTTGCGCATAAAGCATTTTTCAGGGGGATATTGACTCAATTTGGTGCAACTGACCACCTTGTGGGATTACATTTTGTCTTTTGAAACTTAAAATAAAATCTCCCTCAATTTCTACCACACTAAGAAACTCCTTAACCACCTCAGCCCGGAAGGATTTCCCCCTTTAGGACCAGAGCACTTTTTGCGATTCGGCACTGCGTCGTTTTAACTGACAATTGCGCTGTCGTGCGACGATGTACCCAAACAAAATTTGCGTCCTTTTTTCCCCACAAATAGAGCTTTCTTTAGGTGATATTTGATCATCTCTGCGTCATTCCTGATCGCCGCTATACATTTATTTTTTAAACGTAAAAGATGATCCTTGTACCCCCTCCCCCCAATCCACTATTTCTATTTTGCCATATAAAGAGCTGATACCATTTTTCACAACTAAGCTCTCCATTTACAAAAAAGGAAATTGGAAAAGTTATTCCCTCTCAATTCACTGATAAATTCCCTGGTTTTAATGGATTTTTGGATGAATATTTAAAATACTTGCAGAACATTCTGACACCTTTTTTGGTCACAGTCTTTAATGAATCTGCCTTCCTTTGAGAAAAAAGCTATAATTATATCACACGTGCCAAATATAGGGCGGCATAGGCCAATTCAATAGAAGCTGTCTGACACTTGGCCTGTGTGTACAGCAGTCGGTCCGACAGAAGCCAGCCGTTCGGCCAGTCTCTGCCGAAGGGGCATGACCAAAGAGGGTTTCCTGATCAGCAAGCAATCATCACTCTCAGCCAATGGCTGAGAGTCCTGGCCAGTGTGTTCTGGTGGGGGGGTCTTCCCCATGTCAGAATAGCTCAGAGGGGGAGATTGCTGTACTAACATTGCATTTCTTAGTACAGTGGCTCCTCCCAAGCTCTTCAGTTAATCCTTACTTAATATCCTTACTTAATTCAGACTTGCTAAATATTTAGCAAACCAGCTTTTTTTCTCTCTTTAAATCGTTTTTTATTCAAAGAAAGAAAAATGGTAATGCTCCACAATACATTTAAACTAAAGAGTAACAGGAAGAAAAAAAAAAGGGGGGGGGGTGAGAGCAAATCGCACCTATATGTGCTCTATAATACAACAGTATAAGACATACAAATGGGAGTAAGACAATCGTAAATGTCTAATGCAGTACTTGACAAATTTGCTTTGAATCTAGGAGCCAGCTAAAACTTAGGAGACAGGTTTTTTTTAGCGTAGTGTGGGGTTGTCAGCGCCCGGGGTAAGACAAGTAATTTGCATCCCCTAACCCTAACTACTCGCAGCAGAGCAGCCAGTCAATAACTCCAACACCGTTACCTCAGGGTTATAGGATGGCCAGAAAGAGTGACACTAAAAACCTGTTATGGGGAAACTTCTTATTATGCCGAATGCATCGTGAACGTGGCATGTAAATGCCCTCATCTGCTGCCTAATGCAGCTTAAGGGTGGCAAAAACATGTCTCTACTGCACATCTAAATGAAGCCTTAGTGACACTTTAAATAAAATACAAAAAAAGGTGAAAGAAGTATTCCACTTCTGCTGCCTCTTTGCAGCCACTTCCTGCCTATATGTGTGTGACTATTCCACGGTGACTCTTCATTGATCTGGTGGGTTTCCGGTTACCATGAAATACTGGAGACCAGCTGCACATAAAGAGTGGTAATTGTTGATGGTGCACAGGGCTTTATCACAATTTTGTTGCTTAGAATAAAGATCACGATTATCGCGGTGTAACATCATCTTTCACATTATACAAAAAAAAGGGCTAATGTTACTGTTTAGTTTTTTTTTTAATCATTAAAAGTGTATTTTTCTTTAAAAAAATAGTGTTTGAAAGACTGCTGCGCAAATACCGTGTGACATAAAATATTGCAACATCCGCCAATTTATTCTCTAGGGTCTCTGCTAAAAAATATATATAATGTTTGGAGGTTCTAAGTAATTTTCTAGCAGAAAATACAGTTTTTTTACTTGTAAGCAACAAATCAGCCAGAGACCAGAGACTATTCCTTTGATCTAAAACTACTAGATACATTGTATGTCTTGTGTTTATACTTATCAGCGGTGTTGGCAGACTGCCCGTTTTTTTTTTCTTTAACAGTTGTCAGCTTAGGCAGAGAACGGCTCGGAGATTAGATAGTGAAGGGAGAGAAGTATGGGTGCTGCTCGCCAGGATGCGATTTCTGGTCGCTATGGCGACCGGGGATTCTCGAGCTCTGGTCTAATGTATTATAGAAAGTTAGGCTTGCATATAAACCATGATCGATTGCTGCTAATTACACACTTATACCTTAATTCATGGCATTCCAGACAAATCACCTCCTTGCTTGAGCTTTCTTTATCACTTTCATAGGAATATAGGTTCAAAATGTCCAAATAGAACATTTCCACAATCCACTCCTAATCCTTTGATATGTAAACATTTGCCATTTATGTATTTTAACTATATACTGTATATAGCTGATTGTCTACAGCTCAAAATGAAACACATCATCACTGTAACTCAATACCACATTGGGTATAAAAAGCTCAAAAAGCTTGACCAAAAGTCTAGGCCATAATATCTGCTACAGAAGAGACAGGTCCAATTTTGGCCCTTTGCAACTGAGGAAGTGTGGGACAGCCAATTACACTGCTAAGTGATCAGCTGGGATATATGATATGCCTTTGACATATTTATGTTTGTGAGTAGTTATTGGATGTTTAATACATTTGAATGTTTTTATGGCCATATAATACAATATGCAAGTTCCCTTTAATTTGCCCAATATCTGAGGAACCACTGGATTATCATTCGTACCAGTGTATGGGAAGACTCTTCAGAGGGAGTGGTGCATTCTGAGCGATTTATGCAGAGCATTTATATGTGAGGCATAACCATTTCGTGAGTGAGACTCTCATAGGGTGAGCACCTGAGGTGATTACTTGTGGAGTGGAATAATCACATCAAATTTTTGCACAATTGGAACACAGCTATTTGTTGTATATTATGTGTGGGACTTTTTAATGACCTTGAACACTTGGAGTTTCTAGCATTGTTATAGCACCTTTTGGAATTTATTAACATTGATTTGATTTCATTGGAGAGGCCCATTTTTTTACCTTTTGTGATGCATTAGATAAGCTATTCAAGGGGATATGCTGCCTTAGAGCAACTGGTGCTTGGTAAATGCAATGCAATGGACCTGACTGGTGTGAATGGACCCTTCCTAATACATCACTGTGTGTGCTGCCTGAGCCTTTTTTCTATTCTCCCTCTTGTGTTTATGGGCAAAGAGATTGTTCCTCCTAGGGAAGACCGGATCACGTTTGTGCACTATTTATGGTGGACATATATAAAAAGGGACTATTCACATTATTTTTATCACAGTGCTACTATGAAGTGGCCACTTTGCATTTTATTGTTTGAAAAAGTTTGTTTCATTTTCTATTGCAAATTCTTGACAGAAAGGATAAGTTCACCTTTCGTAACATGTTACACCCATATTCATGTAACATGTTACGAACGGATGTTACACCCATATTCATGTAACATGTTACGAACGGATGTTACACCCATATTCATGTAACGTGTTACGAACGGATGTTACACCCATATTCATGTAACATGTTACGAACGGATGTTACACCCATATTGTCATGTACCTGATGGTTGAGTCTGACTTATGCGGGGGCAACCTCCCTTGCGGCCCTGGTTCAAGAGCCCCTGGTAGTGGAGACAGGGAACTCTGGAGCACAGGGGGGCACGAGGGCTGGACTAGATCACAGATGGCAGGTGATGGTCCGCTGAAGCTCGTGCAGGTGGATGGTCGGTGATGCAGGCCGGGTCGGTAACGGGCTGGCAGTGCGGTACAGGTGGTGCGGGCAAGCGGGTAGTCGGGTACAGGCAGGATCGGCAACGTGCGGGCAATAGAAGGTTCAGAGGATCAGGCAGAGGCGTAGTCAGAGGCAAGCAGAAGGTCGGGGCAGGTAGCAGGCAGATGGGTCAAACAGGAAGCCGGGGTCACAGGTGCAGGAAGTCTTTCAGAATAGAGCCGGGGTCACAGGAGCCAAACGCTGTAGAGCGGACAGCACTGGCCAGCAGGCTCTGCTGGCTTAAATAGAGCCGCCAAGCGTAGTTTCCGGCGCGCACGCGGGTGCGCGCACGGGCACGCGCACAGGCGCGCGCGAACGCGCACAAGCGCGCGCACCACCGCGGAAACACAAAAGACTTCTTTACTAACACATATTCATGTAACATGTTATGAACGGATGTTACACCCATATTCATGTAACATGTTACGAACGGATGTTACACCCATATTCATGTAACATGTTACGAGCGGATGTTACACCCATATTCATGTAACATGTTACGAACGGATGTTACACCCATATTCATGTAACATGTTGCGAACGGATGTTACACCCATATTCATGTAACATGTTACGAATGGACCGGCCTCGGCCTCCACACCCCCCTGCTCCCTCCCTGCTAGTTGCCACAATTTAAAAAAAACACATGGCTGATTGGGGCTCCGCCTGCCCGGCCACCTCACTCATGCACATTGTATTGCAAATGGAAAACTACTAGGTCCGGCAGCGCTTGCAGCCGTCGGCTTGTACTTTTCAATGAACTACCACAGCGCTGTGGTAGTTCATTGAGTCTTCCCGTCAGAATGTGTCGGCTACCTGGTACGAGGAGCAGATACACTGATAGATCTGCAGGAGACCTGCATGGCACCAGCAATCTGATGATTGCTGGTGCAATGCTTTACAGGCTCCAGCAGAAAAAAATTATAAATGCACATTTTTTTACCTGTAAAATAAATGTGCATTTATTTATTTATTTTTAAAGTGAAATGATCCTTTAAGTAATTGCCTAAATAAATGTGCAGAGCAACCTATGGTATGCATATACAATATTTTAACCTGCAACACACTACATAGTGTCAGAACAGATCTCGGTCTTCAGAAGTAGCTGAATCTTGCACGTATGGTCCTACAATATGCCTCAAAGATGAGCATACATAATTATTATTTGAGACATGACAAAACTGCTTCCACTGATTCTTCCTCATCATGAAACAGCTTTCCAAATGATTAGGCCAGCTAATTTAAAGCAGAGTATTAACAGAGGAAGAACTGTTGAAATAACATCTCAACAAGTTACATTTTAGAACTAGGAATTGATAAATAATTTACACGTTGTGATGAAGTACAATGCTTTGCTTTAATGTTTGGGAAAAACTGTTACACTTGTTATGTTTCAAATCTTTTAGTTTGTCCTTAGTTTTTTTGTTCACAAGCATACAGTTTGTTCCCATCCTATTGTCACATTTTCAGTTACCTTCAATGCCAGCATTTCCTATCATTCTAGCTAACTGGAATATCCAAATATCCTGCAAAACTGGAAGTTATCTTCAGGAGAATAGATAGGGTTCAAACTCAGGGAAAATCATGCATTGGCTTCTGAAATTGGATGCCAATCTGTTTGTTGCCAAACTTAAATAAATTTTTGGGCAAGGAGGCTAACAACCAAACTAAATACCTAAAATTGCATATTGGCACAATTTCTGAATAATAGAAGCATTAATTTGCTCCCTGAGCACACAGCAAAAGAAGGTGCAGTGATTCCCAATAGTCAAAGTACTTGCTGAAATTGTCATTCATACACAGGTCATCCATTCATTGATTTACTCTCTCAACTAGTTCAGCCTCTCCTTTCCTGGGTGGTCAGCTACAAATTATGTTTTTATACTCTAGCAGGTCCAATGCATATCCTACATACAAGCTTGTACTTCCAGGGCAAATGCTGAGGACCTCTCCAAAAGTATAAGGAAGCCAAATCTTGTTTTCTCTGAACTTATTTCAATAGTGGTTGACTGACCTAATATACATTCATAATTCATAACAAATAACAGTGGAACAACTCACTGGAACTAATTAATAGTTACAGGTAAAATAGAAGAGTGTCAGAGACTAGGAAACCCTGAAAACTGTTCTGGACACTTCAACTGGTCACACCAAAAACTATGCAAAAATTAGTGATAGCTTACCCAGAACACCATCCAGGAACAATATTCATAAAAATAAATTTTATTGAAATAATATACAATTCTTCACAAAAAGGACAATACCACTGTTGTAGAAAAGCAATTAAAATAGGACAATGTTGTCTAGCAGTTCAGACTTGGCCCATATGGACTCCACATTCATCCACACAATCACCCTTGGTGCACCAAGTGCAGGACATGACCAGTGTATATTGGAACTGATCAATATAGGAGGTGCTGCAATGAGACAGATCCTGGAGGAGGGGGCAGTCATAGCAGGGAGTAATGTACAGGGATAAGGCAGCAACAGGTTTATAGGGCACTCTAGAAAAGTGTGCAGAGTGCAGCCAGAAATTAGTAAGTTTCAGTGCATTCTGGGAAAGCCTTCCACGGGCTCTAATAGGTAAATAAAAAAGACTACCTAGATGAACTCAATAGATTGGTGGAGGACAAAGAAACGTATGAGGAACTTAAAAGTGATCCCACTGTTGCATATAAAAAACAACTTACTAAATTAATTAAGGGGGCACAAAAATCTGGTATTCTCAATAAAAAAGAAGCTCGGAATATTGTTCCAGATGCACCAAAGATACCGGTAATTTATCAGCTTCCTAAAATGCATAAAAACCCCCAGAAACCACCAGGGAGACCAATCGTTAGTGGGGTGGAGTCATTATTCTCCAGATCTGGAGAATATATAGACTCCTTTCTTCAAGCACTAATGATGAAATACCCCTCTTACCTTAAGGACAGTAAGGATTTAATTGGAATTTTAAAAACTATAAAAATAGAGGAAGATTATTTGTTAGCAAGTGTGGATGTTAATTCACTCTATACTAATATTCAACAAGGCCATGCTTTAAGTGCTGTCAGGTGGGCACTTGATAACACGAATTTGAAAAATGAGCAGATAGAATTTTTGGTATTACTATTGGAACGAGCAATGAGCCAGAATTATTTCTGGCATTATAAGAAATTTTTCAGACAGAAGAAAGGGGTGGCCATGGGGGCTAAGTACTCCCCCTCGGTGGCCAACATCTTCATGAGCTGGTGGGAAAAAGATGCCATTTTTGGAAGATCCACCCCCCACTTGAAACTATATAAAAGGTTTATTAATGACATCTTGATCATCTGGGAGGGGTCTAGGGATTCGTTGGTTGATTTCATCAGGGAGATGGGAAAGAACCCTTATGGTATCTCCTTCTCCGAGGTCATCAACAGCGAATCCATTAATTTCTTGGATCTAAATATTTTTAAAAATGGTAATCAGTTGAATACCCGTACCTTTTTCAAGGAGGTTGATCGCAATGGCAATATACCCCTGGGGACTTGCCACCACCCCAAGTGGTTAAGCAACATCCCCAGGGGTCAACTGCTCAGAATCAGGCGGAGTTGTGATTCCATTCGTGACTTTGAGGAGCAGGCTAGTACCATCGTTGATAGATTAGTGGAAAAAGGGTATGAAAGGAATATTCTCTTAAGGTTAAAAGATCAGATCAGGGATCGAAGCAGGGAAGATCTCTTTCAGTCTAAGATAAGCAAAGAGGGAGACTATGGAGTAGCCTTTATGACTAAATACACCAAGGAATACAAACTACTTGAGGGGATTATAAGACATCATTGGCATATGCTACTAGGGATAATGATCTCCGGAAGATCCTCCCAAAAGGCCCCGGTTTATCTATACCAGACCTCCATCCTTATGGGTGAAATTAGCACATAATGTGGTGGACCCCCCTAAGAAAATATGCACCTTCTTGGATGCGGTGGGTTTCTTTAGTTGTGGGAGGTGCACCATATGTAAAATGTCGGCAACTAGAAAACGCAAAACCACAACATTTGAGTCAAAAACAGAGGGGAAATCATATAAAATCAATACATTTATTACATGTGACACCAGCCACGTCACTTAGTTGTTGACGTGTACTTGTGGCCTCCAATACGTGGGGCGGACCACTCGAAAATTAGGAGTAAGTCTGAGAGAACACGTCAACAATATAAGCAAGGGCTATAGACATCACAGCCTATCCAATCATTTTAGGCTTGTTCACGATAGGGACCCTAGTAAACTTTCATTCTGTGGGATAGATAGGGTTGAGAAGCACTGGAGAGGAACGAACCTCACCAGGGCTATCTCTCAAAATGAGACCCAGTGGATCCAGAGACTGGGCACGATGGACCCACTGAGACTCAACATAGATTTAGACATCAATTGTTTTTTATCCAATTCGTAGTTTTTTGATCTTTTGATTTTATTTAAAAGGTAGTCAATTTAATATGGGTCTTTATTAGTGTTGAGCGAACCCGGACTGTAAAGTTCGGGTCCGTACCGAACTTTTGGGTGTCCGGGACCCGGATCCAAACCCGGACTTTTCAAAAAAAGTCTGGGTTTGGGTCCGGGGTTCTGGTAATTTTACTAAAAGTTCTGAAAATTGCTGTAAAAAAGTCCTGGAAAGTCCTAGAGGTCTGCAAAAGGAAGGAAAATGGGGTAAGGGTGGGACAAGTGCCCTACAAAGAAATGGGGACAGGGAAATAACTTTAAATATTAAAAAAAAATAAAAACATAAAAAAATCAAAAATGGAGGTGGATGTGGACCATCTTCAAACTGTGTGTGAAAAGTATTAATTAACGGTAGAAGCCATATCACTGTTCTAAAATCATCTTCAAACTGTGTGAAAAAAGTATAAATTAGCCGGGAGAACCCATATCACTGTTCTACAATCATCTGGAAACTGTGTGTTAAACTTAAATTAAAACCGGGAGAACCCATATCACTGTTCTAAAATCATCTGGAAACTGTGTGTTAAACTTAAATTAAAACCGGGAGAACCCATATCACTGTTCTAAAATCATCTGGAAACTGTGTGTTAAACTTAAATTAAAACCGGGAGAACCCATATCACTGTTCTAAAATCATC
>BLSH010441650.1:501562-522577 GCA_018402905.1 Glandirana rugosa
AATTTTGGCCTTTAATTTAAGTTTAACACACAGTTTCCAGATGATTTTAGAACAGTGATATGGGTTCTCCCGGTTTTAATTTAAGTTTAACACACAGTTTCCAAATGATTGTAGAACAGTGATATGGGTTCTCCTGGCTAATTTATACTTTTTTCACACAGTTTGAAGATGATTTTAGAACAGTGATATGGCTTCTACCGTTAATTAATACGGTTATGGTCCACATCCACCTCCATTTTTGATTTTTTTATGTTTTTATTTTGTTTTAAATATATAAAGTTATTTCCCTGTGCCCATTTCTTTGTAGGGCACTTGTCCCACCCTTACTCCCATTTTCCTTCCTTTTGCAGACCTCTAGGACTTTCCAGGACTTTTTTACAGCCATTTTTGTGCCTAAAAGTTCGGGTCCCCTTTGATTTCAATGGGGTTCGGGGTCCGGGGCAAAGTTCGGGTTCTGTCCGGACCCGAACCCGGACTTTGTCCCGAAGTTCGGCTGAACCAGCAGAACCCGAACTTCTAGAAGTTCGCTCAATTCTAGTCTTTATATCTGTACATTGTACATCCGTAATCTGGGCATATGAGACAATTATATTAAACCCCCCCTTGTTCATCTATCCCTTGAACATGGAAACAAAATATGTGTGAGACAAATTGTCTAGCACATATTTTTGAATTTTATTTTCATTTTTATATTCACCTTTTTAATATTTATTTGAAATTTTTATTTTATATTTTTTCTGCATTGATATTCCATATTTTTATTTTTATTTAAATATTTTTTAAATCTATTTTTAATATTTTTTATTTGTATCTTAATTATTTTATAAGTTTTTTCATTATGGTATATTTGTTAGTTTGTTTGTATTGTACAATTTTATAGAAGGGCTCCAGTTGCATTATTTATTTCCTATATATGCCGCCATCCACAAAGGCGTGCAATAACTGTAATCCACCACTGGGGGACACTCATTTATGTTGTGAGTGCGCAGGGCTGGTACATGAGTTTGAGCTCAGTCTCCATGGGAACATGGTTATAATTTGATTGGTGTGGCTGGTAGGGGGTGGTGACCCTCCGGACGTCAAATTGGAGGCGATCAATAAGGATTGGTACAGAGGCACTGCTGAGTTGACCAGAGCTTTCCAGTTGTTACAAGAAGGCACTTTGGGTTGTTTCCATTTTAGAAGTAGTGCTTTTCTGGCGTAGAATAGAAGCAGACCTATGAGGATTCTTGTACCCCGACGGTGAGCTTAGGAGCCCACCAAACCCAGCAAGCAGCCCAAAACACTTAAGGGCATGTGGATTGTCATCATAGTAAGAGTGGTAATAAAATTAATGATTCCCTTCCAGAAAGTTGAAGCTTGGGGCAGGACCATAGCATATGATTAAAGTCAGCGTCTCTACCTCCACATTTCCAACAGCATGGGGAGACATCTGGGTAAACCTTGAATAATTAACATGGTGTTATGCAAACCCGGTGTAATAACTTAAATTGGATTAGACAATCCCTAGTGGAGACCAGTTGTAAAAAAGGATATTCCCAGACCTCTTTCTAGTCCTCCGCATCCAAGTCTGAGGCTTCACTCTGCCATTTGGAGAACAGGGCTGCAGTCCAAAATGGACAGAGGGCAGAAGAGCCTGATAGATGTTGGATGTCAGTTTCACCAGCGACTCATCTCTCAACTCGGTTTGCAGGTTTGACCGAAGGAGGAGTACCACAAACAAGTATATGGCGCAACACCCTGAAAAAACATATAAATCTCATCAAGTCTTTTAAAATAGTCCATATGTGGCTGATATAAGAACCAGCATTAGTAAAAAGTCCCAGCACAAAGGTCAGCCTTCTTTGGACCAGAAGCAAAGTCCTTGTAACACTGGAAAAAATAGAAGAAAAGAGGCGCCTCTAAGTGCAGACTTTAAAAACAGTTTATTAAAACCAACAATTGGCAACTCACATGAGACAGAATATAAAAAGCACATGAGCAGGTCCTCAAAGGGGTAACATCAGTGAGACATCCATACTCCAGGATTCATAGCACCATCATGAGCAAGTGTCCCTGTGAGTTGGCAACCGGCCGGAGACAGGGCACTATATAGACTATATCCCTTTGCCTTCATCTTCCTTTTCTTCCCTCCCTTCCCTCCCTCTTCTGGCCCCTCTGTTGTTTAGTTATGTTCTTGAAACCTTCCACCTTTTCTTTTATTGGTCCCACCCCGCCCCTTACTTTGCAGATAAAACAAACCCCTTTGTTCCTGACCTATAGCTTGATAAAGGAGGGCGGCTGCCACACAAATCGCAGCACGCTGGCTCGGATAACGTGTCGCTGTCCAGTGATGTCATCATTCTGGGACTATAGCCAGGGCCGGTGCAAGGATTTTTGGCCACACAGGCGAAGGTGCATTCTGGTTGCTCCCCCCATCATCCTACTACCGCCCTCTTTGCCCTCCACAATACAACCCCCACTCTCTTTCACACAAGCGGAGCCCGTTTTGACGGGCTTCACTGCTCAGCGGGGATCCATCTGTTGATCCCCGCTGAGCCAGTGGATGGCAGGACAGTCTCTGCACAGAGACTGACCTGTCAGAGCTCCATTCTCCTCTATGGAGAATCGGATGAACACGGACCGTCTGTCCGTGTTCATCCGATCCGATCCACCAGGCGGATGGAAAATAGGGCTTCCATCCGCCTGTTTCTGGCGGATCGGAGCGGATCGGGTGTCAGCGGACATGTCACAGCTGACATCCGCCGCTCCATAGAAGTACATGGAGCGTCCGTTTGGGTCCGCCTGAAAAACTGACAGGCGGACCCAAATGATCTGTGTGTGTGAAAGAGCCCTAAGGCTTTTTTCCACTCCATTTTCACCTGGTGATCTGACCAATAACACACCTCCTGTATTAGCGTGTCCCCACTCTGGATGAAGGAGCACAGGGGGCAATTTTGGACAGCAGCGCTGTCAGTCTGAGAGGAGGGAGTGTCTGATGTACTAGAAGAATTATATACACTAAGACATTGAAGACAAACTCCAGCTAACACTTTAATCAGTTACAGCAACAGTTTTTTTTTCCATTAGGGGTAAAGGTTTGATATAAGTACAAGCTGATCATTTACCACTGACAGGGGTGCTTAGAATGTTTTTTCTCATCCCTCTAACTGCTACATCTGCAGAAGAGGTGGTTCTGTTGAAAAACAGCAGACTAACAACAGTCCACCAGCAGGTTAAAAAAAATAAAATCCTGACTTGATTTCCTCATCCATATCCTCTATGTGGATGGGGGAATCCTGCCCACTGAGCTATTGAATTCTGACAGCAGGGAGATTTCCCTGCCTTCAGAATACACAGATCAGCATTGCTGGCTATAGCTTGTGGTGCTAAATAAGCAGGGAAAGTCCGACAGGTTTCTATCAACCATGGAATTCAACAAGGTAAAGTATGCTGAGTGGCAGAATGTAGCATGATTGTCTCATAGACTGTATGCGCCACGAAAAATAAAAAAAACACAATGCACAGGGGGCTCAACATAATCCACAGCATGCAGCCTGTAGAAGTATACAGAGAAGTACATAGACACAGCTACAAGGACCGATCCCAACATACAGCAAGAAAGTCCTACAGGAGACAAAGCTCACATCCTGCATGTGATATGTGTGTTCACCCTTCCAATACTGGGGTCATTGTCACCTACATTCCATAATGATCACCCCCCTGAGCAACAAATCTCAGACAATTACATCAGAACTCTCCACCTCCTGGGCTGATCTGAGTGTAGAGGTGAAATCATGCAACCTGTAAATTCCTGGTCCTAACCATGGTGAGCCTGGGCTACCTGGACAGGAAATCAGCCTGCAAAGTGTGTTGACGCTCCTGAAAGAAGTAGAGTTGGGGAGGGAGACAGATGGGGGAGCGAAGGGAGGGAGGTGGAGACTCAGCCAAGGCTGATGTGCTATCTGCTGGCTCACATAGGGGCACAAATCATGCAGCCAGATGCAGCTGAAGCTGCTGGGAGTTCAAATCTCCCGCCCACATCTCCTTTCCCATACTGAGTGCACGCTGGGGATAGGGGTATGGGCGGAGCAGACATAGAGGGGGAGGGGCAAAACAGACTCTTCTCTCTCTTCTCTGGTCTCAGCAGGGAGGGAGGTGGGAGGAGCGGCTGGCTGGGCTCAGTGACACTGTCACAGACACTGCAGCCAGCCGCTCCTATGTACTGTATATATGCAGCTTCTTCCAGCCCATGCACAATGGAGGGGATAGCCTGGGGAGAGCGGGGCACAGGACAGCACCATGCCTTCTCCACCCACTAAACCTGCGCAACGTCTTCCATCTACCACAGGCTTAGTGGACATAAAGCACCCATACCTGACCCCTCCTCCAGTGTCACTCAGCTCCTGCTCCCTCAGCGGTGGGTATTTCTATACTGGAGCTGTGGCTGAGTCGACTTCCTGCAGTGCGATGTTTGATGCTCTGCCCCTCCCCCTTATCTCACTCACTCCTCTCCCCTCTCGGCAATTGTGCTTTGCCTGATTCTTCTGTCCTCCAGATGGGAGGATATTGCAGTTCACTCCACAGGCTGCAGGGAGAAAATCTGCTGAAGGTAGCTTAGTATAGCTGACCCCAGCATAAGCACTTGTGGAGGGACGCTCGAGTTTGGCGCCCCCGCTGGCCTGGCGCTGTAAGGCAGCCGCCTAAGCTGCCTTATGCTAGCGCCGGCCCTGACTATAGCCTCCATTGAACCAAGCCTCGTTTTAAGATTCCCCTGTCTCCAGCCAGTTACCAACTCACAGGGACACTTGCTACAGTTCATGATGGTGCTATGAATCCTGGCCTATGGATGTCTTACTGATGTTACCCCTTTGAGGACCTGCTCATGTGCTTTTTATCTTCTGTCTCATGTGAGTTGCCAATTGTTGATTTTAACCACTTGCCGACCGTCAATCGGCAATTGACGGCGGCAAAGTGGCTCTGTAACGCGGATCGCCGTCATATGACGGCGGCCGCGTGATCGCGCCTAGTGAGCGCGCGCGCGCCACCGGAGGTGCGCCCGCACGCTCACTGTGTCCGGGGAGGGCCAGGGAGCGGGTGCGGTGGCTTCAATTGCCGCCGGCTACCCGCGATGGCCCCCCGGAGCGAAGGAACGGAGGTCCGTGTATGTAAACACGGACCTCCGCTCTGTGAAGGGGGAAGGGCTGTGATCACAGCCTTCCTGTATATGAAGGCTGTGACCACTTCCCTTCCCCAGCCAGGGCAGTCCCCCCACAGTTAGAACACGCCCAGGGAACATACTTAACCCTTAGAGCGCCCCCTGCAGGTTAACCCCTTCACTGCCAATGGCATTTACACAGTAATCAGTGCATTTTTATAGCACTGATCGCTGTATAAATGCCAATGGTCCCAAAAAAGTGTCAAAATGGTCCGACATGTCCGCTGAAATATCGCAGTACCGCTAAAAATCACAGATCGACGCCATTAATAGTAAAAAATAAAAAAATAATAAAAACCCCAAAAATGAATTCTCATCATCCGTAAACGCGACCACTTTTGCGCAAACCAATCAATAAACGCTGATTGCGATTTTTTTTATCGCAAATATGAGGAAGAATATAAATTGGCCAAAAACGGTGAAAAAAAATGTTTTTAAATATTTTTTTTTTGGATTTGTATTTTAGCAAAAAGTAAGAAATTTGTTTTTTTTTGCAAAATTGTCGCTCTTCTTTTGTTTATAACGGCGATCATAAATGACGCAGAGGGGATCAAATACCACCAAAAGAAAGCTCTATTTGTGGGAAAAAAAGGACGCAAATTTTGTTTGGGTACAACGTCGCACGACTGCGCAATTGTCAGTTAAAGCGATGCAGCGCCGAATCGCAAAAAGGGCTCCGGTCCTAAAGCTGGAAATCCTTCCGGTCCTTAAGTGGTTAATAAACTGTTTCTAAAGCCAACACTTAGAGGCGCCTCTTTTCTTCTATTTGAAGGAGGAGTACCGGGTGAGATCCAAACTGGGCTGTGAATGCATGGCGGTTCTGGAGGTATCTAAAAATTGTCGATTAGCAAACCCAAATGTCCCCTTAAAAGAATCAAAGGATGGGAAATTAGTATAGACGTGTTCCAATCATTTGATTCCTTGTGACGTCTAAAACCCTGGCTCAGGGATAGTGAGGAATTCGGGGAGTTGTGGATTAAGCCACAAGGGGTTATCAGGGGACCATGTATGGGGTTCTGCCCGATGCTTGCAAACAAGCATTTGCCAAACTTTTACAACTGCTTTCATTGACAAAAGTGAGAGGAACTGGTGCTTTAACACCTCTATACAGAGCATTTCTCAGTGACTCAAAGGAACCCAGGTAGGCCGCCTCTAAGACCACAGCAGCATTGGAATCATCTGAGGTTACGCAGTTATGGGCATCATTAGCAGGGCAGCAAAGAAATATTTTTGAAGGTCCAGCCAGCCCTCCCTCCATCCATGGTCTCTTGAGAATAGATTTGTACAGCCTGGGGGGCTAGCCTTCCACAGGAAAGAGGAAAAAGCCGCATTGATGGAAGAAGGCCTTGGGGATCTAGATTGAGGATTGTCCCAGAACATATAGGAAGACCGAGAGAATTTTTATTTTGATTAAATTTATTCTACCTATAAAGGGACAGTGGGAGATTATCCCAGGCTCAAAGTTTCAATTTGAGCTGGGTGAGTAGAGGGTAGAGGCTTAATGTGGCGAAGTCAGAGACCTTAGGGGTAATGGTAATACCCAGATAGCAGAGGGAGGAGGCCCATGTTAATGTGAGTGACGGGTCAGCCTGTCCTCTGGCCTGTTGGTCGGCAGACAAAATTTTAAATTTTCCCTAGTTGACCCGCAGTCCTGGCAGTGTAGTAAAATCAGAGAGAACAGTTAGAGCCACTTTGAGTGAGGGTCCCGGGTCACTGAGAAATAGTATCAGGTTGTCAGCATACAGGGCAAGTTTCTGAACAATTGTACCAACACATATACCTTTTACCCAGTCTGATCGCCTAAGGGCTGTAGCATGAGGCTCCATTACCAGGGCGAACAGAGACAGGTAGAAGGGGCAGCCCTGTCTCGTACCCCGTTTCACCGGGAAGGGTTCAGAGAGATGTCCATCCAATTTGATTTGCACTGTTGGGGATTTATATAAAATACCTATCCAATTTCAGAAGGAGGGACCAAAGCCAAAAGCTTGCAGGACCGATAGCATGTAAGACCAAGTCATCATATTGAACGCTTTCTCTATATCAAGAGCTACCATTATGCGGGTTTGGGATGGAGAAGGTGGGAGTTGTAAGTGGGTGGGAACTCTCCTTAGGTTGATGTCAGTGGATTTACCTGGCAGAAAGCCAGTTTGATCAATGTCTATCAACCCAGGCAGTGCTTTAACCAGTCTTGCTGCAAGAACCTTGGCCAAAATCTTAAGGTCATAGTAATAGGGAAATGGGCCGATAGGAGGCACAGTTTTTTGGGCCCTTGCTCGGCTTGGGGATAAGGACTATGTGGGCATTATACATTGTGGGTGGTATGGCCCCAGTGTCAAAGCACTGAGAGAATAAGCTTTGGAGTTTAGGGACCAGTTTTGCGGTGTACCTTTTGTACCAATCCCCAGGAAGGCCATCTGGCCCAGGAGTTTTTGGGAGGAAGCAAGGCAATAGCCAACTCAACCTCAAGGGTTGATATTGGAGCATACAGTGCCTCAACCTCCTCTGTCGACAAGACCAGCAGTGACAGCCCCTGTAGTGCAGAGAGAATATTCTCAGGGACAGGGCAGTGTGGTTGTCAGTATAGCTCCATAAAAGAAGTACAGAATGCTTGCAGAATGGCTTTGGGTTCGTATATACAGTCTCCCTTGTCAGTTAACAGCTCTGATACAACAGTATGATAGTGGGGGTCTGCTACTAACTTAGCTAACATATGGCCATTTTTATCCCCGGATTCAAATATTCAGCCTGCCAGTGGGTGGGCATCAGTCTGGGCCAAAGAGGTATAATGTAGAGCTATCTCCCTTCTGGCCTGAGCCAGTTGCAGATAGTTGTTGGGTGTGGGTTGCTCAGCAAAGGAGGCAGAGGCATCTGCCTCCTGATTCTCAAGTCTCAGAGTGTCAGCCTTACAAACAGTTCTGACGGCTTTAACAGAGATGTAATTACCTCTTATCGTTGCCTTGAAGGCATCCCACACTATCTCCGGTGAAGTCGTGTTATCATTGATAGACCAGTATGAATTGATTCATGGAGATACTAGTTTAGCTATATTGTCATTATGAATTCATTTGGGAGCCAGCCTCCATGTACCCGGATCTTTTCGGTCTCCCAGCCCGAGGCACAATTCCGGCGGAGCATAGTCCAATAACCCTGATGGAAGATATGAGCCCCCTGAGACTTTTGTTAGCACATGTGAGCTACCAAACGTGAGGTCTATTCTGGAACCCAACTTGTGTGTGGAGGATAGGTGGGGGAATATCTTGGTGTCAGTATGTTTGCATCGCCATAGCACTGTGAGGGCAAAGGCATCCACCCAGTGAACCAGATCTGAGTTTGAAGCACGCTGCGGATTGGAGGAATCAAGGTTAGAGTCAAGAATGGAAGTGAAATCTCCTGCAAAAATGATGTGGGCAGTTGGAAGAGACTTTTTTATACATGGAATACAATACCGCAGGGTCTACTGGGGGGGCAGGTAGACATTAACAAACGCCCATAGGACCGAGTGAAGTTGCACCAGTAAAACAATGAACCTATCACCAGGGTCAGTTATAACTGGCAACTTTACATGGTAGGGCTTTATTTATTAGGATAGCGACACCTCTCGAGTAGGTGGAGTAGATAGCATGGAAGGCCTGTCTCACTCAGGCTCTGCGCAGGGTTAGAATGCGAGTGCCCGTGAGGTGGGTCTTTTGTAAGAAGAGTATATCGGGCTTATAGGAGGCTACAAATTTGAATAAGGAGCATTTGAATTTATCATTGAGGTCTCGTATGTTCCAGGAGACTAATTTAATGTCAGACACAGCCATCATGATACATTAACAAATGGGTAATGCAGGTCATTGCTATAACCTGGAAACGCAACCACACAGTGACTGTGCTACAGGGGGCACATCTGGATAGGAGGGATGGCGTGGGGGGCATTTAGAGGAACCAATCTCCTCCTATTTCCTCCTAATGGAGGAGATTGGTTCCTCTATATGCTGCCCCTGCCACCCCTTTTATCCAATTTACTTGTCTTCTGCTGTTCCCAGGGTCCCTGTGTGCTTCCCTGGTCCCCCTCCACAGAGCTGCTGTCTTCCCCCATTCTCTCCTGCCAGCTGATGTAGAAGATGTGTCATGATGGAGAGATGGAAAAGGGTCAGTAAATTTGTCATTTATCAGCTCCTTCCTTTTCTGAATGGACAGAGTCAGTGATTGGTACCAATTGGTTCACTCATAACTGAAGCATAGTAAATAGAGTTGAGCGAACACATGGATGTTTGGGTTCGGTGGGTTCGGCCGAACTACGGAAAAAAGTCTGGGTTCGGTACCGACATTGACCCGAACTTTACCGCGAACCCCATTGAATTCAATGGGGACCTGAACTTTTCGGCACAAAAATGACTGTAAAAGAGTCCTGGAAAGTGCTAGAGGCCTGCAAAATGAGTCCAGTCAGATCTTTCTGTAATGCAGGATGAGATCTGCAATCTGTCCCTAAAAGCAGTAGTAGTAGTAATCTCTACCTATCTATCTATCTGCAATCTGTCCCTAAAAGCAGTAGTAGTAGTAATCTCTACCTATCTATCTGCAATCTGTCCCTCACAGCACCGGCAGCATCCTCTCCCAACACTACCCAGAGAGCATGTGACATGCAGCACTGTGACTCCAGCCTCATATAGAGGCTGGGTCACATGATACACTGGCCAATCACAGCCATGCCATTAGTAGGCATGGCTGTGATGGCTTCTAGGGAAAACCAGTGAAACGCTTGTTGATTGGCTTACCTGCAGCTATTCAACATGCGTGATCAAATACCCGAACCCAGAATTCAAACCCAAACTTTTTTTCAAATGTCCGGGTTCGGGTCCGGGTCACGGACACCCCAAAGTTCGGTACGAACCCGAACTTTACAGTTCAGGTTCGCTCAACTCTAATAGTAAACTGTTTTTTACTATACTTCTGTTTCTAAATGAATGGGATGCTTGGTACACAACTATTTGTTTATTCGGTGGGACCGTAATAAAGGGACCCGCAATGGGAGTAAAGGGCCACAGGATCAGTGGGAAGAGGGAAAGGCCCTGGCTAGGGGTCAGGGGGGCCCTTCATAATTTCTTTCACCGGGCCCTGAAGGATCTAGTTATGCCTCTGCAACCACATATACAGTTCCCTTAGGATACAGAAATGAAAGTAGTATGGTAGGTTGTAATAGGATCCATTAAAATAATAAAGGATGTGAGCAGTGCTAAATATAATATAAAACTCCCTACTACTTGGCCAAAACCCCAACAGAACTAGGCTAGTAATTTAGTTCGCAAAACTTTTTTAAAGAAAAGAATAGCTACTCAGATGGTTTGTAGTTCCAACCGAGTGGGCCAAAAAGGAGGGCCCTATGCGTCTTATGGTAGTGAACTTTGGTAGACAGGTGGGCTCCTTTCTGTGTTGTTGGCAGTTCCTGAGGGGAAAGTATCTTATATTGAATGGGAAAGGGGCGCCCAAGACAAGGATGGAAAAGCTGCAAAAATTGATTTTATTTGATATGAAGATCGGAAAAAGGTGCCAACGCATTTCGGGGGGTCAAATACCATTCCTCTTCCTCAGGGCTTGATTAACACCCTAGACAGCCAAGTCTCTCGTGCAGAATCGCTGGATTGAGATGGGACTGAGGGAGGCTGCTGCACACAGAAGTTGTTTTTTATCTTAATGCATAGAATGCATTAAGATAAAAAACCTTCTGCATTTAGAACCATTTTAAGGCCTCTTTTACACATCCTTTCCGATCTGGCCTGCCTGTCAGTTTTTCAGACCTATGCATTAAGATAAAAAAAACCTTCTGTGTGCAGCAGCCTCCCTCAGCCCCATCTCAATCCAGCGATTCTGCACGAGAGACTTGGCTGTCCTTTTACCGATCTTCATATCAAATAAAATACATTTTTGCAGCTTTTACATCCTTGTCTTGGGCGCTCCTTTCCCATTCAATATAAGATCCTATATGTGAATCTACGCACTCAGTCGGTTACAGTGGTAGCAGCCCAGGCCCCGCAAGAGGGCCCACCACCCAAGGTGGAGATGTGATCTCTCCATTGCCCAGAATGTGTGTAAGGTGCCTTTGCAGGAACAGTTCCCCTGGCCTCAGCGGCCATTATGCACCCTCAGCAGTTAGCATATGTTAACCTTCACAGGGAGGCCCATCAGCAGATGTTGGAGCTGGGTAAGAGTAAAAACAGGGGGAAATGGGAAAAAATGGGTATAACGGGGGGGCCCACTCTGCTTCCCTGTGGAGGGGCTATACAGTACCAGGCTTTTTAAAGAACCAGGGAGAAGAGTGAGTAGAAAAGGAGTAGTGTCTTTAGGAGAAGAAAAAGAATGGGGAATGGAGCAGCTCACCAGGCATCACAAAGAGGTCAGGCTGTACGATATTCCTGATGGAGAATTAGGAGCCAGTCATCCGCATCCTCAGGAGTATCAAAGAATCTTACCGACCCTGTATGGGACTCTAAGGTGGCTGGGATACAGCATGCTGTAAGGAATTCCTCTTGTGCGGAGTTTAGCTCCAATGTCGTTGAAGGATTTCCATTTCTTTTGGAGATCCGCAGAAAAATCTGAAAAAATGGTGCACTGCAGAATTTTGATAGGAGAGGTCTGGGTGTTTCCTGGCCTCGCAGAGAATTCTGTTCCTGTCCCTAAATTGTAGGACTAGGGAGGGCCTGGGAGGGGTTCCCGAGATTCTGTGGCCCGTTGGCACTCTGTGCATGCATTCTACTACATATATAGGAGGGAGGTCAGTGAGGCCTAGTATTTCTTTAAAAAAGATTTAGCAAACTCTGCTGCTTGCTCAACTTCAGAACCCTCCGGTAGGCCCAACATCCGCACGTTATTTCTGAGCTGCCGATTCTCAACTTTATCAGATTTGGCTGTGAGGGTGTGGATCGTCTGTTGCAGAGATTGCAGGATCTGGTCATGGCATGCTGTGGTGTCTTCTGTTGCAGCCATGCTGGATTCGGCTTCAGTGAGTCTGCCCCTGATCTTATCCAAATTGTTGAGAATCAGGGTGCATTTCTCTGCCAGATGGTCAATCCTCACCAGCATGGAGGTCGTGCTCTGTTCTATGGCCTGCAGAATCAGCGCAGTGTCAGCACATTGTAGTGGGGTGGGAGAGCCGGCACCGCTCGCCTGTCCAGTGGAATGGCATTTGGTGGCATCGCCGGAGGTGTCAGAGACTGCAGCAGCAGTTGACCCACTTTGTGGCGTGGTATCGGAGCAATTTAGGCAAGGGAGAGCAGGAATAGTCAGGATTCTCACGGAGCTGTCTCCTCAGACATCCGTCCTGCTCTACATCCGGTCACGCCCCCCCCAGTAATTTTGAGGGGATATCACAAAGCCTGTATCCTGCTCTTCAGCCCAGCTGATGTGACCTCAATCTCAGTGACATGCTACTAAAATTAAGCTAACGCTTGCTGAGATTCTTTGTTTTTGAGGACTTCCTCCCATATGTTCTTCCCCCTGACATGCATCTAAATACATAGGGGCTCCATGATTCGGGTCCGATCCCAGGTATGGGACACTGGTCACTAGAGATGGAGTTGCACGCAGGAACTCCCTCGCTACCAGGGTGCACTGTCATCCTGCCAGCTGGCAGCTTAAAGGCTAAGTTTATCTTGTTTTTCTCTAAATTCCAGCTCCCCTATGTACCAATATAGCAATTATGTACTTCTTTTTCAAAAATAAAACAGCTTTCCATTTATTCTACACATGCTTACTCCACTGTCTTATGGCTGTTTAAAAACACTGCTCCATTACTTCTGCCTTACTTCCTGAACAGACTTTAGGTAATGACACAGGAAGGAGTTGACCAGCTGATCTCATTAGCACACCCTGTATCATCTATCCTCAGCTGGTCAACTCCTTCCTGTGTCATGACCTACAGTTCGAACAAAGGTGAACTTATCCTTTAAGCACCAAACACTCTACTGGTTACTCATGGCAATGGCAATCAGATCTTTAACTTGTGGCATTCTCCACTTGTAAACTTTTAATAGTGCTCATCCCCTAATGTAAGCGTGGTTCTTTTAATATGCCCACCTTACATGCACCCCTTTATAGGAACTTCAGATCAGGCATTTAAGATCTTCAAGAACATTTACTGAGGTTTCTTGCAAGTGCAGAGTTAACAGAACACAGTGTTTCACAGTTCATTACAGACACAGTTCCAGTTCCATTCTAACTTAGGCTGCCCATATCATACCTCTAAGCAAGGGAGGGTCCCCTCTATAAGGTCCATATTCAGGCTTCGGCACAACGACTGGGTACCCCAAAAAGGGAGGCCTGGGTTCTTAGAGTCACATCTTGCCGCATGGCTTCCTGCCAGTTCTCATGAGGAAGACCAAACATTCAAAGTCTTACCTTCCCTTGTATTTATAGGTTACCAACAAGGGGCAGAACCATAAATACCTAGGAATTGTTAACCTTAACCCTTTCTTAACCCCCCCAGCAGCCTGTTACACAGAACTCACTAATACATACACATTGCAATACAATCTCAAGATGCAGCATGCACCCCAAAAGTAGGCACCTGCCTACAACCTTCCTTACAGAGCCCCCTGAAGGTAGGTGCCTACTTTTGGGGTTCATGCCGCGTCTTGTTATTGTATTGCAATATTTGCACAGATTCATCACGGAGAACTATTTTTAAGCCATAATGCGCTGTATGGCCTTTGAACTTTGTTCAACAGGCTTAAAAAAGCACCAATAAAGAGGATTTTGGAAAATACAGTCCTCTCAGTTTAAAAGGGGACACAGAGCAGACATAGGGGTTGATTTACTAAAATTGGAGAGTGCAAAATCTGGTACATCTGTACATGGTAACCAATAAGCTTCGAACTTCAGCTTGTTCAACTAGGCTTTGACAATAAAATCTGGAAGCTGGTTTCTGTGCACAGCTACACCAGATTTTGCACTCCTCAGTTTTAGTAAATCAACCCCATAGTGTCAGTGAATTGGAAGTGAGAAGCTGACAAACTACACAAGGAGATAATAGGGTCAGTTGGGGTATTGTACTTTAATTCTGATTTCTAGCTTTTTGGGAAATCAACCCCTCTGCTGCTCTTTTTCCTAATACTAGCACTTTTTTGTCTTTCATTTTATTTTGTAGTTGATTTGAGGTCAGCGGTCATTTTTAGCTGCTGTTCTGTCCATAGCAATCTCTTTGTTTCTCCTGCAAGGCTTACCTTTTTGTTTCAGGGTGGGTATGTGGGGATTTTTATTTACTTTGGGGTTTGGGTTAAGCTGCTTTTCTTTTGGTGCAAGACTTTCCTTTAAAAGAAGTGGGCTTTGATTTAGGGTAGGGGGGAGTAGGGATTTTAATAATTTTTTCGTTTTTTTTAATTTTTATTTTATGTTTATTTCGCCTTTTTAAGTTTGGAGGATGCACTTGTTTTTAAACATATGTTTTTAATATTATTAATAATATTAAAAATAATAATACTTAATATAAAAAAATGTCAGACTTCTGTTTTGCCAATGATAGAAGGAAATAAAAAGACTTCCGTTTTGCCTTTGAGGGAAAAAGGCATTAACTCCTTCCTCTGGTATTCTGACACTCCCACCAGACGGTGCGACTACCTGAACTCTTTACCTACCCTCTGTCCCTTGCAAGCACAAATATCTGCCATAAGAAATCCCCTCAACTGATCAGCACTCCCCAACTTTTGTCACCCACTACTATCTAGTACAGCAACCTGCAACACCCAGCCTGGGGATGTGACAGCAGTAGATTAGGGGAAGTGGCTGCGAGCCAGGGACAGGCTGAAGTATAGCTGTGTGTTCTGCTGTCATAACCCCAGGCTGTTTGAGGAAATCCTGCAAAAAAAAGGACTTTTTGGCGCTATTTGCGCGTTCGCACACGCACCTCTGTGCATGCCGGAAACGGCACCAAACGGCTTTATTTCAGTTCAGCACACCCTGCATCAAGTGCTGTCTGATCTACAGCGTGTAGTGTGTGTTCCTGATTAACCTGTACTCTGATTCTCTGTTCCTGTGCCCTGGCTTGCCTGACTCTGCTGATTTCTGCCTGCACCGACCCCTGGATTGTCTACGACCACTCTCTTGCCTGACCCTTCTGTACTTTTTCTGCCTGCCTGTTGATGACCCTGCCTGGACCCGACCACCCATCTGCATGCTCCTCTTGTACTGCACTGCCAGCCTGTTTCACGACCCGGCCTGTACGACCACGCTTCAAATGGACGAGTGCACCAACGGACTTCTTACCAAGACCAGTGACCCAGTCCGACCCTCGTGCCATCCTGCACTCCTGAGTCACCTGTCTGCTCTACCAGGGCTTCCCGAGTCAGGATAGTAAGGGAGGTTGCCCGCTGCATAAGTCAGACTCTTCCACCAGGTACGTGACAGTATCAGACAGCCATGCCTGAGTCTGTGCAGGGGCCCTCTCTATGAACTTTGCACACACCTGGCTGGCCTTACTCGGGCGGTGAAGGTTCTCCAAGATGATTATGTGCGGCTGGAAGGCCAACTCCGGGAGCTCTCCGCACCACCCCCTTCCGTGTCCGAATTGCTTCCTGATCACACCCTCATCACTCTGCCTTTGGAGCCCAAGGTACCCCTGCCGAACGGTTCACAGGGGACCATAAGAAATTACGGGCGTTTCCAAATGCATGCAAACTATACTTCGCTCTCCAACCCTGTACCTTTTCTCAAGAAGCCACCAACGTGGGACTGGTCATCTCACTCCTCCAGGGTGAGCCCCAGGCCTGGGCTCACCAGCTTCTGGAGCAGAAGACCCTGGAAACCACCAGCCTGGCACGCTTCTTCCTGGCCATGGCACATCTATATGAGGACCCGCACCAAGCCGCTCCACGCGCTCCGGCAGGGCCGCCGTACGGCCGAGGATTATGTGGCGGAATTCCGGCGTCGGAGCGCCGACACAGCCTGGAACTCCGCAGCCCTCTGCTTCCAATTCCGCTCGGGCTTGTCTGAGCCTCTCAAAGATGAGCTAGCTTGTGTAAAGGTTCCCCCGACTCTGGACACACTGATTGATCTGGCCATCCTGATCGATCACCGCCTGTGGGAGCGCCACTCTGAAAGACTGGTTGCCCTCTGGTGCCCAAGCCTCACCCCAGAGGAGTGGCTCAGTCGCATGACCCAGGACTCGTGCCTATATTGTGGAGCTGCTGGCCACAGGGTGCGAACCTGCCCAGCCAAACGGTCTAGGAGTTCTTACCCCGCCAAGGGGGAGGTCCTGTCCCTGTCCAGTCCTACGACCCATTTGGTGCTCCTCATCACCCTACAACTGCCTGTTGGAGATGTCCCAGTCCAGGCAATCATAGATTCGGGGGCCTGCAGTTGTTTCATGGACCTGACCTTCGCAGCCCAGCACTAGGTTCCTCTCCAGCCTAAGGCCCACCAATTGGGTCACAGGGAATGTGCTGTTTACGTCCTCCTATTACCTTCACCACTGTTTCCCACAAGCTGTGGATCTGGCCCTCACCATACCTAGCCCAGACCCGGACCTTGATACAGATTACAGATGTCAGTCCCCACGGAATACCACAAATTCCTGGATGACTTTAGTAAGAAGGGGGCGGATGTGTTGCCGCCACACCGAGCATATGACTGCCCAATAGAATTGCTTCCAGGGGCAGAGGTACCTTTCGGCTGGATATACCTGCTTTCTGAGTTGCAACTTGCAGCCCTCAAGACATATTTGGATGACAATCTGAAAAAGGGATTTATCCGGCCCTCTACGTCTCCCGCCCGGGGCGGGGTATTCTTTGTCAAGAAAAAGGACAAGTAACTTAGACCTTGCATTGATTACCGGGACCTCAATAAGATCACGGTTAAGAACCGTTATCCCTTACCCCTGGTTCCGAAGCTATTCCAGAGACTCTGTTTTGACCAAGGTGTTCTCAAAGTTAGACCTCAGAGGGGCCTACATCCTCATCCACATTAGAGAGGGAGATGAGTGGAAGATGGGCTTCCGAACCCGATTTGGCCACTACGAATATTTGGTCATGCCGTTCGGCCTATGCAACGCCCCGGCCACTTTCCAACATCTTGTCAATGACATTTTCCGGGATTTTCTTGACATATTCGTAGTGGTCTACCTTGATGACATTTTAACATTTTCCTCATCCCTGGAAGAGTACCGTAGCCATGTCAAGAGCGTACTGAGCTGCCCGCGCCATCATGGACTATACGCTAAGGCCAAGAAGTGCGCATTTGAATGCTCTAGTATCTCTTTCCTGGGCTTCATCCTCCATAACCATGGACCCCCGGAAGGTCTCTGCTAGGTCTCTGCTCTTGTGCAATGGCCAGCGCCTACCGAAGGGAAAGCAGTGCAACGCTTTGTTGGCTTCGCCAACTTCTATCGAAAATTCATCAAGGGGTTCTCAGCCGTCATCGCCCCTATCGTGCAGCTCACAAAGCAGAACACACGATTCCTATGGACCTCAGAAGCCCAAGCGGCATTCCAACAACTCAAAAAAACTTTTCACCTCTGCACCAGTCCTAAAGCATCCAGATCCTGCCCTGCCGTACATTCTGGAAGTGGATGCATCCGAAACGGCGGTGAGAACGGCACTTTCTCAGAGACAAGGGCCTAAAGCCGCTCTTCACCCCATTGCCTTCTTTTCTCAGAAATTAACTCCCCCAGAAAGAAATTACGATGTGGGGACAGAGAATCACTTGCCCTGCAGGAATGGCGGTATCTGCTGGAGGGAGCTTCACATTCAGTTCTGGTGTTCACTGATCATAAGAACTTACAATACCTGCGGACAGCTAAGAGACTAAAGCTCCGTCAGGCCCGCTGGGCCCTCTTCTTTTCTCTTCTTGTGGCTACCCATACATATTTTTTTTTTCTCCTTTTATACTGATATATTGGGATGGGATGGGATGGGATTGGTCTATGGTCCCCTACACTGAACGTCTATTATTTTTATTTATCTAATGGTTTTCTCGATTTCAACTCCACATCATATACAGGCCTGGGTCAAAAAATGTGAAGCCGGACGCCCTCTCCAGGATGTTTCATAAGACAGGGGAGTCTACTCTACCGGATACCATCTTCCTGCCCCGGAGCTTCTTATTAACCCAAGAGGATCTCCTCTCTCAAATCCGATGGTCTCTTGCCGGGTCGGTCATCCCTCAAGACCCCAGGTTGACCCAACATGACGGGTTGTGGTGGCTGGGTGCAAGAATCTTCGTCCCTGAAGAACAACGTCTGGCAGTCCTGGAGTTGTGCCACAATCATAAGCTGGCAGGGCATTTTGGGGGTCGCAAGACTACGGAGCTACTTGCATGTTCATTTTGGTGGCCTCAGGCTGACAAGGACTACCGAGAATATGTTAAGGCCTGTCCCACCTGTGCCCGTAACAAGGTCGATAGGACCAAGGCCTGGGGACTGCTAAATCCACTGCCAGTTCCAGAGCACCCCTGGTTGCAGGTGTCCATGGACTTTATAGTGGAGTTGCCTCCATCTGCTGGATTCTCCACCATCTTTTGTGATAGTGGATCGTCTTACTAAAATGGCCCACTTCATCCCCAGGAAGGGCACACCTACAGCCACCCAAACGGCTGAGACATTCATCAGGGAGGTCGTAAGCCTCCACTGAATCACGGCCTGGAAAGCCCTCTGCTTGTTGTTGGGAATTGAATTGGCACTCTCCTCCGCCTATCACCCCAAGACCAATAGCCAGACGGAGAGAACGAACAAAACATTGGAACAGTATCTCGGATGTTATTCCTTGTTCTCCAAGGACGAATGGGTCTCCCTGCTGCCGGTAGCTGAGTTTGCCTACAACAACGCGGTCCACTCAACCACAAACCAGTCACCTTTTGGGCGTACCTCGGCTACCACCCCTCTTTCCTGCTTGACCTGGTACCAGAAAGTGCAGTACCTGCTATTCAAGACATGGCCACCTTCTTGGTGGAAAACACCAAACTCTTGTGTTAGACATTATCTCGGTCACAAGAATACAATAAGCAAACCTCTGACAGAGGAAGACGAGGTGAGCTGGATCTGCAACCGGGCAACCAAGTCTGGCTGGCCACCAAGAACTTAAAACTGTCCTGCCCCTCTCAGAAACTGGGGCCTAAGTTCATTGGCCCCTTCCCGGTCAAGAGGAGAATCAACAGGGTGGTGTATGAGCTGAGCCTCCCTTCTTCTCTTCGGGTACACCCAGTGTTTCATGTATCCCTGTTGAAGCCGATAACCCAGGACCAATTCCCGGGAAGGAAAACGACCCCTCCGGAGCTAGTTATAATAGATGGTGAGGAGGAGTTTGAGATCGAGGCAATCCTTGACTGCAGAGTGAGAGGGGGTGTAACACTTGATTAAGTTTAAGGGGTACGGACTTGAAGAGAACTCTTGGGTACCCGAAGAAAACATTCATGCCAAGGAACGTGCCAGGGCCTTTTGGAGGAATCACCCTGAACTGAAGGCCCGGCTGGGCATCTGGAGGCTGCCCCTTGGGGGGGGCAATGCACTTTTTGGCGCCATTTGCGTGTTCACGCGCACCCGCACGCGTTCACACGCGCGCACGTGCGCACGTTCGCGCCCGTGCCTGCTACAGAAACAGCACTAAATGGCTCTATTTCAGTTCAGCACACCCTACAGCAAGTGCTGTCTGATCTACAGCATGTAGTGTGTATTCCTGATTAACCTGTACTCTGATTCTCTGTTCCTGTAACCCGGCTTGCCTGACTCTGATGATTTCTGCCTGCACCGACCCTTGGATTGTCTGCGACCACTCTCTTACCTCACCCTTTTGTACTTTTGGTGCCTGCCTGTTGACGACCCTGCCTGGACCCGACCACCCATCTGCATGCTCCTCTTGTACTGCACCGCCAGCCTGTTTCACGACACGGCCTGTACGACCACGTTTCAAGTGCACGAGTGCACCAACGGACTTCTTACCAACACCAGTGACCCAGTCCGACCCTCGTGCCATCCTGCACTCCCGAGCCACCTGTCTGCTCTACCAGGGGTTCCCGAGTCAGGATAGTAAGGGAGGTTGCCCGCTGCATAAGTCAGACTCTTCCACCAGGTACGTGACACAGGCTGAGTATTGTTGTAGGCTGTGGTGTCAGGTGACAGAAGTTGGGGATCTTTAGTCAGTAGAAGGAAATGTTCAGGGCAGGTGTTTGTGCTGGTGTGGGACCCTTTGCACCCCACCTTGCCTGCAATGTCAGCCAACCCCCCTGTGCACTAATACCCAGTCTCCCCCTCCTGCAATCTCAGCCAATGACTATCACCCAACTCTCCCTCCTGCAATCTCAGCCAGCCTCTCCACAAACACTGCGCTTGCTCCCCCCCACTCTCACCACCCAACATGCCTGCACCCCCTTCTCTTATGCCTTTTTCTTAGCATGCTCAGCACCCCCCCCCCTTTTTTCACAAACTACTGTGCTCACACCCCCTTTTTTTATCAACCATTGCACCTGTACCACACTTTTCTCACCATCCAGCACACCTGCACCCCACTTCCCTAAGCACTTTCTCTTAGCAGCTTAAGCCCCCTTTCTCTCACCACCTTTTTCACCTGCTTCCTCTTTATTTACCAACCACTGAGCCTGCACCCCAATTCCTATCACCAATTTCCCCCCCATCTCTCAGCACCCATTAAACTTGCAATCCCCTTTCTCTTGGCATCCACTGCATCTGCAGCCTTACTTATCTCTGCACCCACCCTACCTGCAAACCTCTTTCTTTCAGGACTCTTTGCACCCACATCCCCCTTTTTCACCACTCATCACACCTGTTGCCTCTTTCCCTAAGCGCCTATTGTGTCAACATCCTCTCTCCCTCTCTCAGCATCCATCATGCCCCCCCC
>BLSH010441650.1:530931-543929 GCA_018402905.1 Glandirana rugosa
GTACTTTTCTATATTATTTTATAAAAGTTTTTACACTCCCCACATGAGTGAAAACACTCTATGACATATATCGATGGGGGCACTCCCGGTGAAAATCTTAGCCATGGTTTGACTAACGGAGCTGGGACGTTCAAGAGGTTGTGGAGACTGTGGGACCCAAGTCAGTAATAATGGTTTATTGTGTCTATTATTTCCTGAGTGTGTTAAGATCACTTTGTCAATTTGAAATAAATGACATCATTCCTTCATATATTTTCACTTATTATATATGAACATGTAATATACTCATAGAATCCATTGTGTAGTAATAACCTTCCTAAACTTTTGCATACAACTGTATTCTTTGCCAGCATAATTGCATTCACCAATAATGATGTGTTACCTAAGATACTCATATAATGTACAAGTATATATTATTCACTTTTATATACTTCCTTACTACAGTAAATAAAGTTTAACTGTTTCACTAGAATTGTGTGAGTCCTTTATTATCTGTGTTATTTGGTAATAATGACTGAACCCAGGGTGTCAGAGGTGTTGGAGAACTTGCAGGGTCGAGGCAATCAGTTTGGTACCGATTCTAAAAGTGGCCCTCACGGGGGTAGCTATATACAGTATCTCACAAAAGTGAGTACACCCCTCACATTTTTGAAAATATTTTATTATATCTTTTCATGTGACAACACTGAGGAAATTACACTTTGCTACAATGTAAAGTAGTGAGTGTACAGCTTGTATAACAATGTAAATTTGCTGTCCCCTCAAAATAACTCAACACGCAGCCATTAATGTCTAAACTGCTGGCAACAAAAGTGAGTACACCCCTAAGTGAAAATGTCCAAATTGGGCCCAATTAGCCATTTTCCTTCCCCGATGTCATGTGACTCGTTAGTGTTACAAGATCTCAGGGCTGAATGGGGAGCAGGTGTGTTAAATTTGGTATTATCGCTCTCACTCTCTCATACTGGTCACTGGAAGTTCAACATGGCACCTCATGGCAAAGAACTCTCTGAGAATCTAAAAAAAAGAATTGTTGCTCTACATAAAGATGGCCTAGGCTATAAGAAGATTGCCAAGACCCTAAAATTGAGCTGCAGCACAGTGGCCAAGACCATACAGCAGTTTAACAGGACAGGTTCCACTCAGAAGAGGCCTCGCCATGATCGACGAAAGCAGTTGAGTGCACATGCTCAGCCTCATATCCAGAGGTTGTCTTTGGGAAAAAGACATATGAGTGCTGCCTGCATTGCTGCAGAGGTTGAAGGGGTGCGGGGGTCAGCCTGTCAGTGCTCAGGCCATACGCCGCCCACTGCATCAAATTGGTCTTCATGGCTGTCATCCCAGAAGGAAGCCTCTTCTAAAGATGATGCACAAGAAAGCCTGCAAACAGTTTGCTGAAGACAAGCAGACTAAGGCAATGGATTACTGGAACCATGTCCTGTGGTCTGATGAGACCAAGATAAACTTATTTGGTTCAGATGGTGTCAAGCGTGTGTGGCGGCAACCAGGTGAGGAGTACAAAGACAAGTGTGTCTTGCCTACAGTCAAGCATGGTGGTGGGAGTGTCATGGTCTGGGGCTGCATAAGTGCTGCCGGCACTGGGGAGCTACAGTTCATTGAGGGATGAATGTCAACATGTACTGTGACATACTGAAGAAGAGCATGATCCCCTCCCTTCGGAAACTGGGTCGCAGGGCAGTATTCCAACATGATAACGACCCTAAACACCCCTCCAAGATGACCACTGCCTTGCTAAAGAAGCTGAGGGTAAAGGTGATGGACTGGCCAAGCATGTCTGCAGACCTTAACCCTATTGAGCATCTGTGGGGCATCCTCAAATGGAAGGTGGAGGAGTGCAAGGTCTCTAACATCCACCAGCTCTGTGATGTCGTCATGGTGGAGTGGAAGAGGACTCCAGTGGCAACCTGTGAAGCTCCATCCACAAGAGGGCTAAAGCAGTGCTGGAAAATAATGGTGGCCACACAAAATATTGACACTTTGGGCCCAATTTAGACATTTTCACTTAGGGGTGTACTCACTTTTGTTGCCAGCGGTTTAGACATTAATGGCTGTCTGTTGAGTTATTTTGAGGGGACAGCAAATGTACACTGTTATACAAGCTGTACATTCACTACTTTACATTGTAGCAAAGTGACATTTCTTCACATGAAAAGATATAATAAAATATTTACAAAACTGTGAGGGGTGTACTCACTTTTGTGAGATACTGTATATGTAGTGCTGCCCTCTTGAGGGTTGCTTAAGAAATAAATTCCCCCTTGGTCTCCAACAATCTGAGAGTCCTCCACCACCCCTGACATTCTGGGTTCACTTATATTGCAATGTTATTATTAGTTCACACTGATATAGTAAATGAGACCACACCAACTTCTAAGGTCAAGATGTTCACTTATTTGCAAAAGATAAAACTTTAGAGCAGAAACTCACTTATTCAAATGCAACAATAACAGTTAAAGTCACAATGAAGTATTATAAAGTATAACTTGGACTGAAATACTCTGTTAGATAATGGGAATTGATGAATAAAAATATTCACTTTCCCTTTAAACTCTCTTTAGCAACTCTATCCAATGTACATTATCAATCTTCCTTTTGAGCTTAATCAAATATCCTGCAGTCAGAGAAGATACAGAATGTAGATTATTTACTTGTTGAATCAATATAATTTGATGAATTTTCTATACTCAAATATCAGTATATATGTAGTTATGACTTCTAGGTATATTGATAGCACTCAATAGGATGTATAAAATTCTAATATAACTCTATAGCAGTTCAGTTATATTCTCAAACATAAACCAACAATATATGACTGAATAAATTCTTCCGCTCTGATTCAGAGAGTTCTTTAAGAGAATATGATGTCATGTGAGAAGTAGTAGCTGCAATGGTAGTAGTCCTGCTGCAAAGCTCAGTTGATCTTCTGCCGGCTTGGTTAATTAGGAAGTAGGAACTTGAATTGCTGTGTTCAATAATCCTTTAGAGAAGGCACAAAGATAGCAAACTTCAATGCATTATTGCAGGGCCTTTTTTGGAGATCATTGATTTAAAGGTGATTTGTTACCTAACAGCAAGTCTGTGCACTTAAGGACAATTGTAATCCACAGTATGAGTTAGGCCTGTCTTTCCTTGTATGATCTAGACAAATGTGCATTCTAAGGTATAGGCTTGCGCCTGCTCACCACCCTGATGGAGGAACACAAAAGCGGTCCAGCTGCTCAGAAGACGCTGAAAGCGATGGAACTAATGATATCTGCCTGCTTCTTGGGACAAACGACTTCCACTGTACTCCCTACACAGTGGCGGCTGGTGAAATTTTAGGATGGGGGGTACCAGACCCCGCCCTTCCTTTTTGCCCCCTCCCACTTCTCATAAGCCCCACCCCTTATGTTTTACACCCCTTGTGTCAGAAGTATACAGCCTAGCATCACCAGGTAAGATATACAGCATCACCAGATAGTGGTATACAGCATCATCAGATAGGAGTATATAGAGTCACCAGATAGGGGTATACAGAGTTACCAGATAGCAGTATACACTTACAGAACACCATATAGCAGTATACAGAGTCGCCATATAGCAGTATACAGAGCCCCAGATAGCAGTATACAGAGCCCCAGATAGCAGTATACAGAGTCACCATATAGCAGTATACAGTCACCAAATAGGGGTATACAGGGTCCCAGATAGGGTATACAGTCACCAAATGGGGTATACAGGGTCCCAGATAGGGTATACAGTAACCAGATAGGGCTTTACAGGGTCCCAGATAGGGTATACAGAGCCCCAGATAGCATATACAGGGTCCCAGATAAGGTATACAGGGGCCCAGATACGATATACAAAGCCCCAGATATGGTATAGAGGGTCCCAGATAGGGTATACAGAGCCCCAGATAGGGTATACAGGGTCCCAGATAGGGTATACAGTCACCAGATAGAGGTATACAGGGTCCCAGATAGGGTATACAGAGTCCCAGGTAGGGTATACAGGGTCCCAGATAGGGTATACAGTCACCAGATAGGGGTATACAGGGTCCCAGATAGGGTATACAGTCCCCAGATAGGGGTATACAGGGTCCCAGATAAGGTAAACAGAGCCCCAGATAGGGTATACAGAGCCCCAGATAGGGTATACAGGGTCCCAGATAGGATATACAGGGTCCCAGATAGGATATACAGAGTCCCAGATAGAGGTATACAGAGCCCCAGATAGGGTATACAGGGTCCCAGATAGGGTATACAGTCACCAGATAGGGGTATACAGGGTCCCAGATAGGGTATACAGTCACCAGATAGGTGTATACAGGGTCCCAGATAGGGTATACAGTCACCAGATAGGGGTATACAGGGTGCCAGATAGGGAATACAGTCATCAGATAGGGGTATACAGGGTCCCAGATAGGGTATACAGTCACCAGATAGGGGTATACAGGATCCCAGATAGGGTATACAGTCACCAGAGAGGGTTATACAGGATCCCAGATAGAGTTTACAGTCACCAGATAGGGGTATACAAGATCCCAGATAGGGTATACAGTCACCAGATAGGGGTATACAGGGTCCCAGATAGGCCCAGACAAGTCCCGCACTTACCCCATCTGATAGGCAGGCTGGTGTGTGCAGAGATCGGCTTTCGGAGAGCATGCTGGAGTGGATGGTGAGCGGCGCGGGAGTTGGGACTGAAACCCAGCGGAGTGCTGCACCTGCGTGAGTAATCACACAGCCAGCGTGTCCGCCACGCCCCCGCCCACAGCATCTAATGCCAGTCATTTACTGACTCAGAGCAGCCAATTAGTGAAACCAAGTGCGCCTCTTTGCTTTTTCACTTTTATGACTGACCATTACTTGCTGTCAGCAGACAAGGAGCCGAAAAATAAAAAAAGAAACGTCACTATACCGGTACCCCCAGTAGGGGGCCGAGGCTGACTTTTTTTTTTTTTTCTACTTGTCAGCAGCGGGGAGGTGGCACCCAAGCGCCCCTTATACACCAGCCGCCGCTGTCCCTACAGCTCTCCCCGATAGATCGCTGTAGGCGCTGCTGCTGTCGCTGACTCTGAAACAGATTCAGGTGTTGATATAGGCCGCAATTCAACTGACAAGGCACTCAGGTCTCTCCTGATCAATCACGCTGTCCCAAGAGACTGGAGCCAACTCCTCCCCTCACTTAAATAGTTTCTCCCACAAAGCATTGTTCCTCCCAAGAGCCTTTACTTACAGCATTGCACACTGGGAAATTGAGTCCTTCCCCTGCAGGGTCCAATGACACGTTTCCTCTGTGACACTACAGATCCCACAAGGCAGCATTTCTCACATGACCATTACATTTAACAATCTCAGCACTAGGGGAAACTTTATAGCATTCACAGGCAATAATGTATGTATGTTAAAGACATATATATATATATATATATATATATATATATATATATATATATTGTATATATAATAAACCTATCATGAGAAAAGTACAGAGGCTGCCATAGCTGAGTGTTTGAAAACTGCTAACTGCCAGGCTGTTATTTCTGATCCTGAGTCACTGACTAGCAATACGCCTGCAAAGTCAGTACTGCTGATCTGCATACTTAATCCTCGTACACACTGATTTTCGGACTACAGAACGTTGTTTTTTGTTGGATGCTTGTCTTATGTTGAAAGTGAAGAATGTACTAACAATAAGAAAATTTTCATACGACTAAACTCAACGTCAGAAGTGATGTAATGTTTTAAATATTTTTGCATCTTTTTTTAGTTTCTGAGCATGCGCAGTCTCGGTCGTACAATTTTTTTCGTACGAAAACCCTACAAATGGATCGAAAATCGGATGTTGCGTTGTTGTACGAAAAAAAAATTCTAGCCTGCACATCCAGCTTTTGTCTCATGAAAAATCGAAATCCCCTGTGGAAAAGGAAAGGAGCATGCTAACGGTAAGAACTTCAGACGACAGGACATTAAATGAAAATTCCTGTCTGAAATTTGCATCGTGTGCATGGACCTTTACACTGAGTCAATAAGTAGAGGTCAGTATGACAGTTAGGCAATTACTATTTTTATAGACAGAGTATTTTCCTCATGTTTATGCAGCTTGAGTGACAATCAAATTGCAGACAGACAAGGTGTGTGATGATACAATATTTCTCACTGAATTCCTTGCATGACATTTTTGTACTAAAAAAAAGAAAAAGAAAAAAGAAAAAATAGACCAGATTTAAAAACTTAGATTTTGCTTTTTTTTAGGTTGTACAATGTTATAAGTACTTTGACTGTGTACTCTTACTGTTTTATAAAGGATTGCCCTCTAGTGGTAAAAACTTGGAATTGTCAATATAATAGTTTGGTTCCTATTAAGTTAGTGAAGTCCACAGAAGTATTGTTATTAATTGACATTGTTTGCATGAAATCTTAAATTTTACACTAAGTACTAGGAGAAGTGAATAAAAAAAGTTGTTATATACAGTATGCAAATAGTTCACAGGCTAACAATTAGCACTTGTGTATCTACATCCTGGTAGAGACCCAAACAAATGGCTATTGCCCCAAGTAAGGGGCATTTTCTCAGTAAATTTGGACTTGGCATTCACTTGGCACCTCTTATACGTGTGTCAGCTTGCATAAGTGTAGTTTCTAAATTGTCTCAGAACACTGTGTTTAGCTGTAACTACCCCTGACCATCCTGATCAAGAAAAAGACGCACAAGAAGAAACCGTTATCACATTGGCATACCTTGCATCCCTGACACCCAGGGTAGATATTTTTTAAAACCCTTTTGTGCTCCTCTATATGCCACCATTTTTTCAGTAGTAACCAAGAAATTAAATGAATGCTAATAATGGGCAGAGAAAAAATGTTTTATAAAGAATCATGTTGGTAAAAAATAAATAAAATAAATAAATAATATAAAATTGAAGGTATAATAGGGGCACACATAGTGCATGCGGTCAAAAAATAGGATGTTATCTGCATGCTGAATAAAATAAAATCCAGCAGATCACATAGTGCATAGTTTGGAAACGTGTGGATAAAAGCGGGGTTCTAAATAAAATTAAATTGAAGGTTAATAGGGATGAAACATGTGCTGGCCCCCTGACTTTGTGGGTTTCCCCAGCAGTAGCAGACACACACCTGACACATTGTAGACTGCATACAGAAATGGTGGTGAGGCTGTGAATGACGTTGGGGTCAGTGACAGTCATTTTTAGGTGTGCGGAGGTCACAGAGGCAGCACAGGTGAGTTGCTCCTCCTCTCCTGTGTCCAATATGTATAGCAGCAATCACAGCCTCGCCACTCAGTGACAGGCAATCACTTATCTCTCTCTCCCCCATGGCCGAAACACTGTCCTTTCAGGGAATGATATCACAAGCACTAGCTGAGTGTCATGGTAGAGGTACCAGAAATATCCTGGCAGACGCAGCAGCACCTGCTAAGTGATGGTTCCCTGGGTGGATCCCCCTCCCCACTAGGTGTGCTACTGTCACAAAGTGTTACTAAACCCCCATAGTGCACACTGTTTCTAAATCTTCTTTTTATATCAAAATACTGCTGATATATACCTTTTTTTCATCTGTATATTGCAGTCATGTGATAAACTGCAAAGAGCCAGGACTTCCACAGTGTTCATATAGGAGGAGATTTCACTCTCTGATGATGCAGCTTCCTTTGCATCAGTGACCCTTCACCCACAATCCGGCCAGAGCTGATTGGTGATTTGCCAATCACATGCTCAGTTCACAAATAGACAATCATTGCCTCTAGAAATGCACTGCAGTCTGTGTCCGTGTGAAGCAGAAAGATCGAACAGAGCATGTGCAACTTTTCCACACTGCCTGCATGCAGTATAGTATAGTCTAATATAGTAGACGGGGCAAGAAGGAAGTATCTGGCCATACAAGTTCAAACAGCTTTTTTACATAATACAGAGGATTAACCCCTTACATTACACAGTGAGTATAGCAAGCATGCTATTCTGCATATACAGACTGATTTTACTGTTGTGGGTTTAGTAACAATTTAAAGTTGAATAAAATGACATCCTTACTCTGCAAAAACACATATTCACTACCCAATAACCCTGCAATCTATTCTTCTTTATGTCGTTCCTTACTGTGTTTTTCTGCCTCCTTGTAATGTTCACTGTGAGCTCTCAAACATCTCATTTTCCCTCTCACTTTCATTAGTTTTGAACGAGTAGTGCACATTAGTTGCAATCACGCGCTCTACTCTCCCCACACTGCAAATCCCATAATCCCTAGTCCATCTCGGGTGGCCATGTTCCTACATACAGTGGGACCATGGAGAGCAAATGTAGCTATCCTCTAACAGAAAGCTAGACCATAAAAAGGAATTTGAAGATTTTTGAGAAAGCTGGAAGTAATGGAAGGTACTTTTCTGAGTTAAGAACATTATTCAATGGAGTATTTTTAACCAGAGTTTAGTGTCACTTTGATGTCAAACCCCATTTGTAACTAAACTAGACCTAATGTGGATGACAATGGCTGTATTCCAGGGCATTTTCAATGGTAAATGGGATGAGTGATGTTTCTTTGTATTGTTGGATATATACAGTACATGTACATGTAAGTGGCCATACTTAGTGATTACATACAGTATGTAGGCTCTGCCCTCTCTGTGCAGACTGTGCTTCACTGGTGATTACGGCAGAGGTCAGAACTGACTGAATACAAAAGGACTCTGCAGGACTAAAGCTATACATGGATGGAAATTCAGCCAGTTCAACAGGGACCAGCCAAGAATAGATCCATTTATGGGCAGGCCGATTGTACCCAAGTGGATGCATGGATCAACTTGGGTACAACCAGCCAGTCAGATTTTTTTACATGTCATTACTGCCGGCGGTTATAACTGCACAGTAATCATTGTGTTATGCCGGCCGGAAGGCTCCCCGCCAGCCCATCACCACCCTCGCTGGCAGAACACAATAGCACTGCAAGAGGCATTCCCCCATCAACACTGAATGTGTTGATGGGGGAATCAAGTGATTTTCTTTGCTTCCCCCACTAGTGGAAAGAGAGAAATTCAAATCATCTATGGGCTGCTTTACTGTATTTGTCTACATTATATTTCATATTCTGAATATGTACCTGCTGTACCATGCACTTTTATAAAAATGTATCCTGTTCTCTTTGTATTACTTCCTTTGTGCGAAAACCCTGGGGTTCCTGGCAGTCCTGCTGCTTTCCTATTAAAAACTGACCACACTAGGCATGGGAGCACAGTTCTCTAGCTATGCTGGAAACTGAGCCTGCTCTCCTCCAATGATCAGACTTTTTCTGACACACAGCCCCCAAACCCCCCTGCACATCCATTCACCGGGAAGATCAATGTGCTGCTATTTCTCCTCCCCAGTTCTTATGCATGAGGGTATGTGATCACTTATAGAAAAGGGAAAAAATGTATTTATATAGCTCCTATGATATTTAAGTGGTCACGAATCCTTTTCTCAATGTTTTTACCAATAGTATTTACAATAGTACTTTTTGAAAGGTATGCACTTTGTCATCACTCTGCAATAGGGTAGATTAATATGTCGCAATCATATACACTATATTACCAAAAGTATTGGGACGTCTGCCTTGACATGCACATGAACTTTGATGGCACCCCAGTCTTAATCCATAGGGTTCAATATGGAGTTGGTCCACCTTTGCAGCTATAACAGCTTCAACTATTCTGGGAAGGCTGTCCACAAGGTTTAGGAGTGTGTCTATGGGAATGTTTGACCATTCTTCCAGAAGTGCATTTGTGAGATCAGGCACTGATGTTGGATGAGAAGGCCTGGCTCACAGTCTTCGCTCGAATTCATCCCAAAGGTGTTCTATCGGATTGAGGTCAGGACTCTGTGCAGGCCAGTGAAGTTCCTCCGCCCCAAACTAGCTCATCCGCACTTTATTGCCAGACATTTTGGGCCACCCCTCCAAATCATTTGGTGGAGGGGGAATTATGGTGCAGGGTCATTTTTCAGGGCTTGGGCTTGGCCCCTTAGTTCCAGTGAAGGGAACTCTTAAGGCATCAGCATACCAAGACATTTTGGACAATTTCATGCTCCCAACTTTGTGGGAACAATTTAGGGATGGCCCCTTCCTGTTCCAACATGACTGCGCACCAGTGCACAAATCAAGGTCCATAGAGACATGGATGAGCAAGTTTGGCGAAGATGAACTTGATTGGCCTGCACAGAGTCTTGACCTCAACCCAATAGAACACCTTTGGGATAAATTAGAGTGGAGACTGCGAGCCAGACCTTCTCGTCCAACATCAGTGCCTGACATCACAAATGCGAAGAAAATTGCTGGAAGAATGGTTAAACATTCCCATAGACACACTCCTAAACCTTGTGGACAGCCTTCCCAGAAGAGTTGAAGCTGTTATAGCTGCAAAGGGTTGGCCAACTCAATATTGAACTCTACGGACTAAGGCTGGGACGCCATTAAAGTGTTCGTGTAAAGGCAGGCGTTCCAATACTCTTGACAATACAGTGTATTTTTGTATGCACACTAATCATATTCCCAGACATACAGAAAACCCTTAATAAAAATCACAACTGTCCCTGATTTGGAAGGACAGACCCTTTTTTGGGACCAAATACCTCTGTTCCTCTTTCTTCCTCCATTGTATTGTCCCTAGATTTCTAGACCTCTATTAAAAATGTACTATTTGTCACAAGTAAGTAAATAAAACTCTTACCCAACCTGTTAGTGATTGCAGTTGTTATTATGAAAGGAAAAGTAGTGGTGAAATATGTTTAGCCACTTGACCACTGGAAGATTTTACCCCCTTCATGACCAGGCCATTTTTTGCTATTCGGCACTGCGCTACTTTAACTGGCAATTGCGTGGATACATGTCTTTGGTAAAAATCCCAATAAGTGTATATTAATTGGTTTGTGTGAAAGTTATAGCGTCTACAAACTATGGTATAAATACATATATTTGAAAATTGATAAATTCCTAATGTCCTGGTGGCCGATCTCTTTTTTAGAGACCCTTAAAATGCCAGGACAGTACAAATAAACCCAAATGACTCCTTTTTGGAAAGTAGACAGCCTCAGGTATAAGTTATTTTTTTACAAACTGTCACCAGTGCAGTAAAGCATCATCATATGCAGGTCTGGCCCAAGACATTGTGCTGCCTGTGTCCAAGAATGAAACAAGAATGAAGTGCTGCCCCCCCAAAAAAAACATGCCCACCAAAAGGCCCCCACATCCATTATTTTATATCATGATAATTCAAACTAAAATTAACTATATCAGGAAGTCAGATTTACATGCAACAGCACCTTGTCTATATGCAAAATGATATGACATACCACTATGTTGAATTCCAAGGGGCGGGCTAGGGCAGTATATACACAGGCTAGGGTAGTATAGGGGCAGGCTAGGGTAATATAGGGGCAGGCTAGGGTAGTATATTGAAAGGCTAGGGTAGTATAAGGGCAGGCTAGGGTAGTATATGGAAAGGCTAGGGTAGTATATAGACAGGCTAGGGTAGTATAGAGACAGGATAGGGTAGTATATGGACAGGCTAGGGTAGTATATAGACAGGCTAGGGTAGTATATAGACAGGCTGGGGTTGTATATAGACAGGCTAGGGCAGTATAGGGACAGGCTGGGGTAGTATATAGACAGGTTAGGGCAGTATAGGGGCAGGCTAGGGTAGTATAGGGTCAGGCAGAGCGGCCCGTGGTGCAATTGTCATCATGACACACAAAACTGCTGGAAAAAAATCTTGGTCGTCAATTTGCTGGGTAAATAGAAGAGAAGGAGAGGCGGCCATGGTTCAGTTTGCTGCCCCTCCCAAAGTGCTGCCTGGGTCCAATGGACCCACTGGGACCCATGGTAGGGCCAGCCCTGATCATATGGCTGCTGTGGCGGTGATCAAGGACACAAAAAAAACACAATTTTTTTTTTCAATAATATTTATTCCATTTTTTAACTTTTTTTTAAAACATTTTTTTTACATACTTTCATCAGAGTAGTTCAGTGTCACCATAGTAACACTGTACTAGTCTGGGGGGAGTGATCAGGTTTTTTTCTTTTTCTTTTTACACTTATATTGCTGTTACAATAGCATTGTTTTGTACTGTCATGACCCGGCCGATCAAAGGGCTGGGTGCCGTCAGTTGTAATCTGCTGTGTCCTGTGGACATAGAGGAAGCGGAAGTAAGCATGCCGCATGCTTCAGGGGGCGCGGAAGTCTGCATGTGCTAAGCGACATACGGGTATATCAATTAGCCTGTATCTGCCACCGTGGTGCCAGGAGAGGAAGTAGGATCTGGATATTTGTAAAAAACAAGTATCCCCTAAAAAAAAAATGACATGCCAATTGTGGCATGTCAGAGGGTCACCGTCATTTAAAGCGGAAGTTCCACTTTTGGAACTATCTTCAGCGTAGAGAAGAACAAGGAGTCATATAAGTGATGGTTTGGCTTTCATGGAGCCATGATCTCAACATCATTGAGTCTATCTGGGATTACACAAAAAGACAAAAGGATTTGTAATATATATATAAAGTGTATCAATAAAATTCTGTAATTTCACCTATGCACCTTCAAAAATGATATACTTCAATATCTACCACCAATATGCCACACACACACAAAAACAAAGAACTCACTAGAACATACTGACCCCTTGATTAACCAGTTCCCTACCGACGTATAGTAAAATGACGTCGGCAGGGACTGGCCGTCGATCCGGGAGGACGTCATATGACGTCCTCCGCTTCTCGCCGCTACTGCGGGCCCCCAGGGGCCCGCACAGTGGCGATCGCGGATCGCTCGTCTGCCGGGGGGTTGTGTCCCCCCCAGATCGGGGTAAAGAGCCAATAAAATTGGCTCTTTACCCCGTGACCGGCTGTGTCCAATCACAGCCGGTCACAAACGAGCCTCACGTGCACGCCGCTCGTGCGCGCCCCTGGGGGCGCGCAGCGCGGCGATCGGAGCTGAGGCTTGTCCCTCGGAC
>BLSH010441650.1:599645-609763 GCA_018402905.1 Glandirana rugosa
CAGCCTGTCAGTGCTCAGGGGATAATCCGCACACTGCATCAAATTGGTCTGCATGGCTGTCATCCCAGAAGGAAGCCTTTTCTAAAGATGATGCACAAGAAAGTCAGCAGTTTGCTGAAGACAAGCAGACTAAGGACATGGATTACTGGAGCCATGTCCTGTTGTCTGCTGAGACCAAGATAAACTTATTTGGTTCAGATGGTGGCAAGTGTGTGTGGCTGCAACCAGGTGAGGAGTACAAAGACAAGTGTGTCTTGCCTGCAGTCAAGCATGGTGGTGGGAGTGTAATGGTCTGGGGCTGCATGAGTGCTGCCGGCACTGGGGAGCTACAGTTCATTGAGGGAACCATGAATGCCAACATGTAATGTGACATACTGAAGCAGAGCATGATCCCCTCCCTTCAGAGACTGGGCCACAGAGCAGTATTCCAACATGATAACGACCCTAAACACACCTCCAAGATGACCACTGCCTTGCTAAAGAAACTGAGGGTAAAGGTGATGGACTGGCCAAGTATGTCTCCAGACCTAAACCCTATTGAACATCTGTGGGACATCCTCAAATGAAAGTTGGAGGAGCTCAAGGTCTCTAACATCCACCAGCTCCGTGATGTTGTCATGGAGAAGTGGAAGAGGACTCCAGTGGCAACCTGTGAAGCTCTGGTGAACTCCATGCCCAAGAGGGTTAAGGCAGTGCTGGAAAATAATGGTGGCCACACAAAATATTGACACGTTGGGCCCAATTTGAACATTTTGACTTAGGGGTGTACTCACTTTTGTTGCTAGCAGTTTAGACATAATGGCTGTGTGTTGAGTTATTTTGAGGGGGCAGCAAATTTACACTGTTATACAAGCTGTACTCTCACTACTTTACATTGTAGCAAAGTGTCATTTCTTCAGTGTTGTCACATGAAAAGATAGAATAAAATATTTACAAAAATGTGAGGGGTGTACTCACTTTTGTGAGATACTGTACATCACTTCCCCTATGCATTATTGCTACCCCCAATGTTATGTGTTTCCCACATCCACTAGAAAAATATAAAGTTAAAAATACTGAAATATTATACATATATATATATGTATATATGCACACTCTTAGATGTACAAATGTGTGCCACCAATTGCAATCACAGTGAATCAGGCCCAGAAACAGATAGCTCCTTGAGTATAAAAATACACTAGGTGAATAATTGAAAGCTCCAATGCTTCCATGTATCATCCACATCATATTGGTAATAATACAGACTAAGAATTAATGTCCATAAAGAGGAACTTAAGCCTTTCCCCTCCCCCTATTTGTTTTCCCTTGCTTACCTGATACTAGGCTCCATTCACAAAAGCAGATCGCATGCGGTATTTAGGTAACTTTATTACACTATGTTGAGGTTTCTTTTTGCCTTGAGAATGAGCCTGTTTATGCCCCTTTTCCTATGGGAGAAGCTTGTGGATTATTGCTGAGGCATCCGCTTATTCAGTGGCTAGGAACAACTGCTTTATTTACCCTTCAGTGAAAGGGAAAGGCACTGATTGACCTAATAACATCAAATAGGTGTATGTTTCCAAGCGAGAGAGGTTTGTACAGAGTCTCTTAAAGGGTAAGTTCACCTTTGATCACTTTTTTTTCTAAATTCCAGCTCCCCTATGTACCAATATAGCATTCATGTACTTTTTTTGCAAAAATATCAACGCTTTCCATTAAATCTGCAGACACTTACCTTACTGTCCTCCATACATGTTTCCAGACATTTCCATTCATAATGTCTTACCTTCACACAGACTGTGGGTCATGACACAGGTAGGAGTTTACCAGCTGTCCTCATTAGCACACACCCTGCATCATCCACCTTCCTACCTACCGCCCACTCCCAGGTGCATGTTTTTTAAATGAAATGCAATCAATTAGTGATGGCCCTTCTCACTAAATTCACAATATACTGTAGTGCCCCCATAGTATAGGTGCTTTACTTCTATAGATATTTGATAGGAAAGGAAAAATCTAATCAGGCCAGACTGTAGGTGAAGGCCTAAATGTTTTGATTTGGGCTAGGGGAGTAGCTCAGAGAGGGGCTAGAGATAGAGGGAATGAACACCCCTTGGAGATACCTCCCCCTTGAGCTTGGAAAGCTCTGGAAAGGGGGATGGAGGAGGAGGTGTCACTTCCTGATGTATGATAAGGAGCTCTGACCAACCCAGCAGCTGGGTTGGCAGGGGGCAGGCCTCCTTAAATACAGCAATCTGCCAGCAGGTGTCAGGAGAGTTTCAGGTGGAAGAGTGAGGGTGTAATCAGGAGCTGCGGAGGAGACCTAGCCCGGTAGGGGATCCCCCTTCGGGGGGGGGGGGGGGGTGAACCTGAGGCCTGGGGCTTGGGTGCAGCCAGGAGCAGGAATTGGCTCCTGGAGCTGCACAGGAGAAGCAGGAGAGCAGCTGAGGTCTACGTGGAAGGAGACTCTTTAAAGGAATCCACCAATAAGTTGGTAAGTGGTGGCTGCTGGGAGTTGGAGGAGAAGGCTGGGACAGTCTGGGGGAGAGAGAGAGAGCAGTCTGTGGAAGCCAGGAGGAACCAACCAAGGGAAAGGAGAGCCATTAGACCGCTGGAGAGACCGGATGGGTCTGAAGGATGGGCTGGGAGTAGTAGTTCATCCAAAGGCCCGGCTAGCACCAACGTACTTTGCTACACAAGAGAGGCTGTCTGGTTTCAGTGAGAGAAACCTACAGCTCTCACCCACAAAAGGTAGTTCTGAGGCCTTGCCACCAGCTGCAGCAGGTCTCACCATGTGCTAGCTGTGGTGAAGAAGAAGTATTGTGGAGGTCTGATAAATTTCCCTTCGAACCAGGAGGACAGGTGTAACGGTCAGCAAGTAGTGTACTGGAGGAGAAGAAGTGTATATACCAGAGGTATATATAGTTCATGTCCTATGTTCAATTGCTGGGCATCCCACAGTCATCCCTAATCCCTACCCAAGTTCAAACCCCTAAAGGAAACAACAAAAACAAATTACCGGCTTGTTCAGAATACGTGTGATTGAGGGCAGCAGGCGGGTGGACCACAACTTTCAGCCACTCTTAAGGGAGCACATGGCTACAATACAATTAGATAGTATAGTGTATGGCCATGTTTATACACCTTTCAGTGCCATTAATTGTTAAGGGTACACCAAACACAGAAGCAAACACACATTTTGCCATGTGAAGAAATGAGGGGCAAATGCTGCAAAATGCACAGTAAAAACACACAACCCACAAAACGCCAAAATGTCACATTAACCACATGTAGTGCAGCCAACTGAAATCAACGGGCTGCCCTATGCCCTATGTCACAGGAAATACGAGACACAAAACGTTCGCTCCCACTATGCTAGATGTGAATTGGGCCTGATAGTGAAATTGGTGCGGTAACACAAGAACGATGAGGCTCCATTCACATACGTGTGTTTCCTTGCATTTCAGAAATGCGCTGCGCCAAAAATTGCCGTAAAAAACGCACCAAGCTCCACTCTGAAGCTCTGAAGCTTCTTTGGGGCGATTGCTGCATATAGGGCGGCCTATTCAGGTGGATGGGCTGCCCTGTGTGTGATGAGTGAAAATGCTCCAACGCCTCCCCACCTTGAGACATAGCTCGCTTCCTTAGGAGTGGATGCGTGTGTGATGTGTCTATAATAAATGATCCTTGGAAACAAAAGGGGCAATAGTGAAAATGTGTGTAAAATTAAATTAATGAAATAAAGATGAAAAAATAAAATAAAAAGTGTACTACCAATGACCTATGGTGTGCAGGGTATGTGTACCTCTGAAAGGAAAATTGTCCATGAGGAATGGGTATGAGGCCGAGATGCTAGAAGGTCTCCCCTTGCGGCTAAGTGCAGCGCACCCCTGAAGATGGGAACAGGGAGGGCAGTGCCCAGAGAAGCATGGGTTGCCAGGTGCTTGCTTGAAGTCTGGAAAGCTTGACAAAGGAGTAGCCAGGAGCTGAGCCAGGGGTCATATACAGAAGATCAGTCCAGAAGCACAACAGGCGCAAGCTGGGGTAAAACACAGGAGATAGGATAAGCAGAATAGCAAGCCAAGCTGGGTCAATCGCTAGGCAGTAGCAAAGTCCAAGTACAAGCCAGGTGTCAGAGCCGGTGAAGCAGAGAGCAAAGTCAGGACTAAACCGAGTCGGTAACAGGAAATCCACAGATTTCAGGACATACAATTGTGAAAGGGGCGTCAATTAGAACTTGCACAATTGCTTATTGTCTATTCTGATAGAGCACAGTCCATATTTTACTTAATTTTTTATTAGTTGTTAAGGGTGCGGTGACTGCCGTTCCTTAACAACCAGCTAGTTGCACTCTTTGTTAAGGACACCGGCTACAGCCAGAGTTTAATTACCGCAGGCTTTCATTAAATAGCACATGCTGTATTTTAGTAGTGTTTTTAGTGAATTGCGGTCCTGGTTCAAGAACCTCTGGTAGTGCAGACAGGGAGTTTTGGAGCACAAGAGAGCACGAGGGTTAGACTGGATCACTGGTGGTATGTGTGGGTCCACTGAAGCTCATGCTAGGCAGAAGAGTGGTGGTGCAATCCGAGTTGGTAACAGGCTGGCGGTACAGATAGAGCAGGCAGGTGGGTAGTCGGGCACAAGCAAGGTCGGCAATGTGCGGGCAGTGGAGGTACAAAGGAGCAGGCAAAAGAGTAGTCACAGACCGGCCGGGGGTCAAGGCAGGCAGAAAGCAACAAAGTCCAAGAAAAGCTGGGGTCACAGGTACAGGAAGATCTCTTCAGAGGAAACACAGGGGTCACAGGTTACAGGATGCTGTAGAACGGACAGCACTGATTGCAGGGTGCTGACAGCTTAAATGGCCGTTTTGGCGCCATTGCTGGCGTATACGCGCATGCACTCACAAACGCGTGCAAACGCGCACGGGCGCATGCATACGTGCGCCCGCGCATAGGCATTCCGATGGCTCCGGATGGTTCCTTACATTTCCCCCCCAAGGGGCAGCCTCCGGAAGCCCAAACGGGCTCTCTTGGTCGGGTGTCTTCTCCAGAAGGCCCTAATTAACTCTTCAGCATGTAGATTATCTTCTGGCTCCCAAGAGCTCTGTTCAGGCCCGTAGCCCTTCCACTTCACCAGGAATTGGGTGATGCCTCCTCTTTTCCTGCAGTCGAGGATGGTTTCCACCTCGAACTCCTCCTCTCCGTCCACCAAGACTTGTTCTTTTCCAGGAATTGAGTGATTTCCAGAACAGGAATGGGTATGCAACAAAAAAAGAGGAAGGTCTGGTGTCACCAGTGACATACCTCCATCCCTATATACAACAAATACACAGAAAAGCTCCCTGGGACTTTATATGAGGTAAGCACCATTTGCCACTAATAACAAAGTAACAAGAGTATACACAGTTTGAACATTTATTGAAAAATGATCTTACATACATGGATAGCATGACAATTGCTGATCCAATAAAATACATCATAGTACAGTTTTGCAATGATACATATAAAAACACATTATGCACAGGCATCTAGTAAACCCAACGCGTTTCGCGAGACGTAACTCGCTTCCTTAGGGGTGGATGCGTGTGTGATGTATCTATAATAAATAAGAAAAAATGTATAACACAATGAAGGTTGTTATGGTAAATGGTCAGAGGGGTCTAGGGGTAAAAGGCCCCATACTCACCATCAGGAAAAGCAATGTGCCAATTTGCTGAGATCCTAACAGGCGGTAGCAATGAATGTGTGGCACGGGAGCTGAGGGGAGGAAGCCAACCAGAACCAACACCAGGGGACAACCAGAGGGCAGACATGGCATGGGTAGGATTGTGTGAACCTAGAAGTTCCACCGTGTCCAAATAGGTGTCAGCTGTAAATAAATATATGTAGTAGTAATAATTGCTATAATAGCAGAGTAAACATTGAAGAGTATATATATATATATATATATATATATATATATATATATATATGTATATAGTTACATATATATACCGACCTGGTCCAAACAAGGAGATGGGCATGGAGACCAATAGGTGTGTGTAAGGAATGAAAGAGGGAGAGGTGGTTGGGATCATGTGACCCTGGGGGTTGCACCTTGTACAGATAGATGTCATCTGTAGCAAAAATATATAAAGTAATGATAGTGATTTCTGTGGTAGCAGAGTATACATATACAAAAGGTATTGCATATGAAGCAAACAGAAACGCTACTAGAGCGTCCAATTTCACCAATATGTCAGCAAAAGTTACCTGTAAGCAGTGTGAAACAGCATGCATACGTCACAGGAATCAGCGGTGAGTGAAAGACAAGCTGTGATGTCTTGTGTGAATATATAAGGCATCTTCCCTTGGAGGAAGCCAATCACACCATAATGAGGGCGGTGCTGGCCACCTGTTCAGGGAATGGTAATCAATGACATATGGGATACTAATTGGAGAAAAATGTGTGGGTGGTTTTGATCCCCAGTCAATACCCACACAAGCAAGGTGATTGTGCTGTGCGCCCCCTGGTGCGAGTAAGTATGTTGGTAGGCGGATCGCTTTATAATTCCCCAAGTTTGTAACCTAATATGCCTTTGTTGTTATGGCTAATATGCATACCCCTGCTATGTGTTATTGTTTGACTCTTTTCTTTACTGCCATAGACATCTCTCCTGAAGAAGCTGTTGTATAGTTGTATATCCACGAAACATGTAGAGTATCCTAGATGTCCATGGCTCAACTCCTCAACAATATTGTTCCCTCCTTGGTTCCCTTTTGTCCTCCCCCTCTGTTTGGGGGAAACAGATGTACCTGGTGATGGATTTTTATGTGTGTTGTTGCTTCTTTGACAAAGAATATTTTATCTATGTACAAATAAATGGAATATTTTAAGAGTAATTATGTAAAGTCTGATTCACTAACATAGTGGTGCCGTGATAATCCGATCCCCTGGGTTCCCGGGGGATACCTTGTTCACCTTGCTTGTGTGGGTATTGACTGGGGATCAAAACCACCCACACATTTTTCTCCAATTACTTGATATTCGGATGAGGCACCCCCAGCTTTGTTTTACCATTATCTGTGTTTTCTAATCTCATGAGGTACTAACCACATATGGGATACTAAGATAGAATGGTATATAAGGTTGTATATAAACTTGCATATATGAACTACCCTGGTCCAATATTTCAATGGACATGGAAACCAAAAAGTGGATGTGAAGGGAGTAAAACAATACAGATAGCTGTCTAAGGAGATGATCCTTGGAAGCAAAAGGGGTAATAGTGAAAATGTGTGTAAAATTAAATTAATGAAATAAAGATGAAAAAAATAAAATAAAAAAGTGTACTATCAATGAACTATGGTGTGCAGGGTATATATACCTGTGAAAGGAAAATTGGCCATGAGGAACGGGTATGAGGCAGAGATGCTAGAAGGTCTCCCCTTGCAGCTAAGTGCAGCGTGCCCCTGAAGATGGGAACAGGGAGCACAGTGCCCACAGAAGCATGTGTTGCCAGGTGTTTGCTTGAAGTCTGGAAAGCTGATCACCCAAGGATGGCTTTAGCAAGCTGGAAGCACTGGAAGAGCCGAAGAGCTTGACAAAGGAGAAGCCAGGAGCAAAGTCCAAGTACAAGCCAGGGGTCAGAGCCGGTGAAGCAGAGAGCAAAGTCAGCACAAACCGAGTCAGTATCAGGAAATCCACAGATCAGGGTACAGAGGCACAGGGAACACGGGAGAGCTGTGATAATCCAGCAATGTCATTTTGTCAGCAGCAGGTTTAAATAGGCTGCTTGGTGCCAGCATCTGTCACACACTCATGCGCGCTCGCGCCTGTGTGTGTTGGCGCGCCTGTGCGCACTGCCGCGAATGCGTGCACACCGAGGTGATTCACGCACAGGAGTTCTCCGTGCATGTCCATGTTGAGTATGGGCAACATTGCCAGTTCTGCCATGGCCATTTCCCTGGTACACCGAAAGCGCAACTAGTAATTTTAGGTGTATAATAATGGCCATACACTATACAATCTAATTGTATATTGTGAATTTAGGCTGGCCATACATGTTAGATTTTCTGTTCATTTTTCTTTAGATGTACCTTTAACTATGTAGTATAAGGTTCATATTATATGGTAAATCTAAAGAGAATTGGACAGAAAATCTAACATGTATGGCCAGCCTTAGTGAGAAGGGTGATCACTGATTGATTGTATTTCATTTAAACAACGTGCACCTCTGGGTGGGCAGTAGGTAGGAAGGTGGATGATGCAGGGTGTGTGCTAATGAGGTCAGCTGGTCAACTCCTTCCTGTGTCATGACCCACAGTCTGTGTGAAGGTAAGACATTACAAATGGAAAAGTCTGGAAACATAAATGGAGGACAATAAAGTAAATGTTTGCAGATTTAATGGAAAGCGTTGATATTTTTGCAAAAACAGTACATGAATGCTATATTGGTACATAGGGGAGCTGGAATTTAGAAAAAAAAGTGATCAAAGGTGAACTTACCCTTTAAGGAAGCAGGAGCACCATTAAAGTGGTTGCAAACCCTCTCATATACCCAGTGAAGTGAATAGCATCAGATGATATACAGAGCTGAAACAAATCCTCCTACATAAGTTTTACTTGTTTTCCGCAGCCATCTCTTTTCTATATCCCTTCAAAAGTGCAGATTTGTGATAAAATTCTTCAGGATCTGTGATGAGCATAGAGGAGCGGTGGAGAGCTGCAGTTACAGTGTGTAAGAGCTGATTGGAGCAAAGGGACACACTCCCATCCCTAGACTGCACAGGAACGAAGGAAGGGTCCAGAGCTGTGTTCTGAATAGACAAGCTGTGAGCTGAGCTCCCTCCCCCATCACAAATTTATCTCTTACAAAAAACTTTTTAGCAGTGACTCATGCTGATAGCAGAAGAATGAAGCACTGGAGAGAAACCAAGCTTTGGAGAGAGACAAGTAAACACTACAGATATTCTGTATGTGCTTAGTTCAGATTTCACGACTGAGGTTTGCAACCACTTTAAGCATATGGTTTGATCGAGTTGTCCATGTGTACAGGACATCATTGGGTGGGTGAAAACACATGGGTATAGAGATACCCATTTGGGATACTTTAAGGGATATCTGAAAAAGGGGGTCATATTTTTTGTAGTTGGAGTGGTGTGCTTCTACTGGGACAAAGAGGAAGAGCACTGTTTTCCTGGGTGGCACATTTCTTCACATTTGGATGCATTTACTGTCACTGAGCACTTAGTATTGCTATTATGGACTTTTTGCACAATTGTTTATTGTTTATGTGATATTATTTATTTATTCATATTGAGCATTTATTCATGCTTTCACCCTGGTGCAACTTGTCCTGTGACTTGGGACTGCAAAGTTGCATGACAAGTCGTACCCCATGATTTCCAATGAGAACCATTCATATCTGTGCTACTTCAAGTTGCAGTGACTTCAAAGTAGTCCCTGCACTGCTTTGGTCCAACTTTGATGCGACTTGAGGCCCGCAGGCATCAAGATTACACAGGCATTGCTTCAAGTCGCGTCAAAGTCATGCGGCAAAGTCGTGACAAAGTCGCGCGACTTTCAGGTCAATTGTGAAAGGGGCGTCAATTAGAACTTGCACAATTGCTTATTGTTTATTCTGATAGAGCACGGTCCATATTTTAATTCAATTTTTATTGATTGTCAAGGGTGCGGTGGCCAACCGTTCCTTAACAACCAGCTATTTGCACTCTTTGTTAAGGACACCGGCTACAGCCAGTGTTAAATTACCACAGGTTTTCATTAACCTCCCTGGCGGTATGACTGAGTCTGGAATTTATTGCTGAAAGCGGTAATGGTTTTCTGCATGGAGATATGGCGTTATGTACTATAGGCCTGCAATGGTTAGGACATCGGCCACAGGAATTGTTTCTCACGTTTATCGACCAACAATTCCTTGCCAACCGGTGGCGTGGGAACTGTTAGTTATTTTTAACTTAATTTTATACCTGGCACGAGATAGTCTTATTTGTTATTCGTTAACACGTTCAAGATTAACTGCGGGGAAAGTGTTAACTGGACTTTCAGCGCGCTGAAACAGTGCTGAAACGGCGTACTGAAACTGCGCTGAACTTCGTTACGGACACATTAGAACTACGGACGCCCGGAGTTCA
>BLSH010441650.1:609891-634320 GCA_018402905.1 Glandirana rugosa
GTCCAAATAGATGGCCTGGCGCTACATTCGCAGCTGCTTTCGAACTACCGAATATTTCCTGCCGAGTCGACCTATGTCATATATCGGAGTTTTTCTCGAGCGAAGCCTCAGTTTTGCAAGTACGAAACGCTCAGCCGGTGGCCTATATATACCTTGACTCACTAGATATGGCCGTTTCCCTGGTTTAAACTGGGTTTCATGTCACTGATACCTTACCGGTGTCGTAGACAAGATTGGGAGTACCTCGGCAACAACCTAGTCCCAATGACACACTGGTGCCTGTTAAAAATAAGTATGCCTTTTTGAAAGGCCACCAGCTCACCACTTTTTAGTGTCCTTTTGCACAGCATTGATGGCATGTTTTTACGGTTCGGTTTTACCGTACCGTAAGCGTCCGTTTTGCGCTTGATCAGCACCTCATAGAGCTCGGGGGGATGAATAAAAATTGTCCGTGGTCACACAGTAACCCTGATCCAACAACGGCTCCATGAGGGTTAGAACAGATGCTGTGGCCATTCCATAGTCACTGTACTTTGGGTCAAATTTGGTCCCTTTGCCGGTATAGATCACTCAGTTCCATATATATCCGGTGGCCGACTCGCAAAGCATGAACGTTTTGACTCCGAAGCGAGCTCTTTTTGAGGCTATATACTGTATCCAGCTGAGCCGTCCTTTATAAGCCATCAAGCTTTCGTCGACGCTTACATCGCGGTCCGGTAGATAAACCTGCTGGAAATTTGCCACGACCATTTGCCAAACATTCCAGATCTTTTTTAGCCTTAGCGCAGGATGCGTTTCCTCGTCATACTCCTCATTATTTGTGAAATGTAAATTTTTCATAATAAGGGAGAAGCAGTACTCCGACATCACGCAGCCGAAAAAAGGCGTGGCCAGCATTCTGTTTTTGGTCCAGTACCATTTTTGGACCAGCTTGCCCACCACGCCTTGCAGGATAATAAGTCCCAGAAAATTCCACATTTCCTCGATGCTTACCGGCTTCCATAGGCGACTTCTGGAAAACCTGGCCTGCATGCTGGAAGACTGTTGCTCCTGGAAGCGATTTGTCTCCACGACAATTTTTTCAATTATTTCATCGCTGAGAAATAATTTTAGGAACGCCAGCGGGTTGTCGCATTCAACGTCCACCTTCATTCCAGGCGATCCGGTGAATGGAAATCGTGGCATCACTACCTGATCTGTACCGCTGGCGATAGGGCACCAGATGCGCACGTCACTCAGGTCACAGTCCGGTTCGCTGGTCTCGGTGTCAGTGTCAGTGTCAGCGCCAGATGACTCTTCCCATGACTCGCTGTCGCTCACTTCCGCGAGCATTTCCAATTCGCTGTCACTTTCGCTCAGTAGATCCAAAGGCGATTTTGCGTGTCCAGCTGCCATTTTATTTTTGGGGCAAAATGACAGTGTGTGTATAAGGAGCGGTGCACTGTAACAACTTTCTCTCTGCAACAAGTGTCAGATCTCCGGTGATACAATGCAATCTACAGATTACATTGTATCACCGGAGCTTATAAAGGCTGTGGATGTGTGTGTTTACTACTTTTTTACACAGGTTTGAATTTGCCGCCTAGTTCCGCTCCCATGCGACACCGCTCGCATGACAGCGGAAGAGGGAAGTGACTTTCACATCGCCGGAGCACGATGCGCTGCCTGCCACTCGCCCGAGCAGAAGAGGGAAGCGCCGGAGAGAAGGAAAGCGCTGCCTGCCACTAGCCCGAGCCTGACTCGGGGTTACCGCTCCTAGCTGATAATTTTCACCCCGAGTCAGGGAGGTTAAATAGCACATGCTGTATTTTAGTAGTGTTTTTAGTGAATTGAAAAAAACTTTTGAAAACTGCTGTGTGGTATCTTACTGTCACATACTTGGTGGACAAGTCTGACTTATGCAGGGGATTACCTCTCTTGAAGCCCTGGTTCAAGAACCTCTGGTAGTGCAGACAGGGAGTTCTGGAGCACAAGAGAGAACGAGGGTTGGACTGGATCATTGGTGGTATGTGAGGGTCCACTGAAGCTCGTGTTAGGCAGAAGAATGGTGGTGCAATCTGGGTCGGTAACAGGCTGGCAGTGCGGTACAGATAGAGCAGGCAGGTGGATTGTCAGGCACAAGCAAGGTCAGCAACATGTGGGCAGTGGAGGTACAAAGGAGCAGGCAAAAGAGTAGTCATAGACAGGCCAGGGGTCAGGGCAGGCAGAAAGCAACAAAGTCCTAGTAAAACCGGGGTCACAGGTACAGGAAGATCTCTTCAGAGGAAACACAGATGTCGCAGGTTACAGGAACGCTGTAGAACAGACAGCACCAATTGCAGGGTGCTGACAGCTTAAATGGCCATTTTGGCGCCATTGCAGGCGCACACGGGCACGTGCACACGCTACGTGCGCACGGGCACGCGCACACGCTAAGTGCACCCGCGCATAGGCATTCCGATGGCCCCGGATGGTTCCTTACACTTATTGTATACGTGGATGCAGTAAGATAGCACTGCGTGAATGAAGTCTTCTGTCTTGTTCACAGTAAGGATACTCACTTAGCCAGTGGATTAAGCATTGGCCTGTTGGGCTACTCCTCTCTACATGGGTCCAGCACCACATAGCCATGTAGCCTCCTGCCACTCCTGTGTGCAGGTGCACTAGGCTCGCCCCCATCCTACTTACTGAATGGGACTGCACATCATGCATCCCAGGGTGGCACCGGGGCATCAACGTCAATCGCCTAGGAAAATGCTGGAGGATAGGGGGTGGGACGAGGCTTTTATCAAAAAAAAAATAAACAAAAAAAAATCCCCGATATATGTGCTGTGAAGGGGGGGGGGCAGATGGAGAGGAGGAGAGTGCTGCAGGAGGGTAAAAATAAATATCTTCTATATTGTGTCTTCTTTTCCGCCTTTACATTCAATAGTGCGCCAAAGAGTCCCACCACCTTTCACACTTTGCGCTGAACTTCACTGATGGACCTATTGAATAAAAATAGGTCACCGAGTGCCTTCCTCTTTAAACAGGTGTCTCATACACCACCTTCAGATATTTGGGGTTCCTCCGTTTCGTTCACCTCTTCAGCAATTACACTCTTGGTCACACTAATCCCAAATTTGAAGTGATACACTGAAGCATTGGAACTTTTTATTATTGTGTCTTTTTACAATCAAGGACCTATCTATTTCTGGGCACGATTCACAGTGATTGAAATTGGTGGCACAAGTATATTTGATCTTTGTAGATAATATATAGTGTCCATCTATAAGTGTGTAGGTATATAATTTCAGTATTGTGATTAGTTGCACCACACATTTTAATTGTATATAAGCATACATGTATCAATCCAGAAAATGATTATATACTAATGTAAAACATCTTGTTTATTTGAATGAACTGTTAATGAAACAATGATTTCCCATTCGGTGTTTAAGCCTAGTGGACTATATGTTCTCATCTCATAAATTCAGCATGTTTCTCACCACAAGATCTCCCTAACACAATTGCTGCCTTTCGAGTGCAGTATAAACTGTCTATACCCACTAGTTTAAGATTGAGTGATGTGAGGCATAATGTCTAGACAGGCTATGCCCATGGAATCCCTTTCTAATGTTGGCCAGATGGTCTCCTATCCTAACTTGCAGTGCCCTCCTGGTTCTTCCTATGTACTGGAACCCACAAGGCCACTGCAGGAAGTATACTACATTGTGGATAGATCATGTGATGAATTCCTCAATGTTATAAACTTTAGTTGGTTCTTCGGATGTAAATGTAGGTGTTCTAACCCTATTGTGCCCCCCCACCGCAGGACACCTCCTGCAAGGAAAAAAACCTGCATGCCGCCAAAAAGAACATCCATCCAGGCTGGTCTATCAGATTAAGGGCAAACATGTTCGATGCCGCAAAAAAGGATATTCATCCAGGTGGGTCTATCTGTTTAGGTGCAACCATGTTCCTTAAAACAGTGGCCTTCTTAAAGATCACTGTACGACCATCTGGTAACACAGGGCCCTAAACCCTGTCATTTTTCAAGATGCTGCAGTGTCTCCTCAAAAGTTTTTTGACTGTCTGCTATTGTTCTGAAAATGTAGTGGTAAAGGAAATCTCAAACCTATTATTCCTTTGGTCCCTATATCTCATGGTTCATAAGGGAGATCTCATGACAGATCTCGGATGTTTTTATCTAAAGATTGAGCCTTGTAACACTTTACCAAAGCCTTTGTTTGAGAATGTCCACCTGTAACTTTAAGTCTTCCAGTTCCAAACAACTCCGTCTGATTCTAAGGAAGTAGCTTTTTAATATTGTACACAGCCATGCTAGATCCAATTAGACACCACTATTGACTCCCAGGGACTACAAATAGGTGGTGGCACACCATCTTAGATAGCCTGATGAAAGAGCGCGACTGCCTTCACATGGCGGTCTGTACGCTCTGAAACGGGTCGCGGATTGATGACATCAGCCTGCTGCGACCAGTACAGCCAAGCCTCGTTCTGGAATCCCCCGGCTGCCGGCGCGGAGACGATCATTCCTACCATCCACGAACGACTCCACGAACGGACGGCTCCACAAACGGACGGCCCCACTGACGATCCCATCCGCACAGATGACTAGCTGCTTACTAGGTCTCGGGGAACTGATGCCATAATCTTCACCAGTTGAGCATTCTCCTGGTTCCATGTGCCATACCCACCCTTTTTTAGTCATGTGAGTAGCCAATTGGCTGATGTCTTTTTAATAAAATTTCTTACGGTTTACACTTAGAGGCACCTCCTTTTTGTTTCCAGCCATGCTAGGTGGTGGCAACTTTTTACCAGGGTGTACCCATTTCTGTCTATATTTGTACTGAAATAATACCTCTTTCTCTGAATAGTAAGGTCCAAGAAATTCAGCTCTAAGGAACTACATTTATAAGACGATTTTATACCCCAAGAATTACTGTTAATGTACCCATGCAATGACTCCTCATTACCTCCCCATATAAGCAAGGCATCATCAATGAAATGCCTCCATAACAGTATTTTTTGTCTGGCCCTACCAAAAATAACCTCATCCTCCCAGTGGGCTCTAAACAATTTGGCCGCACTGGGAGCAAATTTCGCACCCATGGTTAGAACAACTACATTTACTTCCAAAGTAACAAGAAAGCTTTATAACATTGAGAAATGTATCACTTGTTCTACCCACAATACAGTGTACCTCCAGTATTGCCCTTGTGGGTTACAGTACATAGGAAGAACCAAAAGGGCACTACAGGTTAGGATAGGCAAATATATGGCCAAAATTAGAAAGGAATTCCGTAGGCTTTGCCTGTCTAGACATTATACCTCACATCACCCAACCTTAATCAGACAGGTTTATACCCCACTCGAGAGGCATCAATTTTGGTAGGGAGATGTCACGGTGAGAAACATGCTGGATTTAAAAGATGAGAACATATAGTCCACTAGGGTTAAACATTGAATGGGACATTAATTGTTTCATTAACAACAATTGATTCTCATAAAGGAGATGTTTTACATTACTATATATTAATTGTTTAGATAAAATTAAAATATAAATGTACTATATGTATCTAAGGCTTATTTAATTATAAAAATATTAATAATATTTCTTATGAATTTTTAATTAAAGATTATGAGTTTTTAATACTGTATTTTTTGAGGATCTCAAAAATGTGTGTTTTGTATCTCTAGATAGTGCTGTTTTCTCTTCGGAGTAATTTCTTACATTTATTTATTTATTTTTGTTAATTTTTCAGTAATTTGTATTACAAGTTATTGGTTAATCATCATATACTGGTTGCAATTATTTTATCCATTCTTTGTCTGTAGTGGGAAATTTTCCTTTAAATTGCAGAAAGACATTGCTCTGGCCCGATTAGCATTTGTATTCCATTTTCGTAATTACCGTACTTTTCACTCCACAAGACCCCCCCCCCAAAAAAATAGGTGGAAATGTCTGTGCGTTTTATGGAGCGAATTTTGACGAAGCCCCCCGTGTCGCCACCACCTTGTAAGAATACTGAGCTGGCTGCTCAGCTCCTCTGTGGCAGAAGAGAGGAGGACAGGATGTGAGGTGCATTCTGGCACTCCAGGTGCCACACATTGGGGGTATCAGTGGTGTCGCTATGGGGTGTGCTCCGCACCAAGGCCGGGTGACACCCACCAGAAGTGACACCATCCCGAGAGCGGTGAGAGCCCTGACTGCTCCCTTTGGTAGTTTATTTTTTCAGCTGGATCACCACCCACGCTGAACTAGCCTGGTCCAGTCTGTTACTGTGTTTACTTCCTGCTCCTCCCTCCACTGCTGCGCTGCCTAGCAAGGCCAGTGTGTGTCATTATTCTGTGCCTGGGCTGCGCAGTGTGGCTGCTACTGCAAACTGTGTCCACAGTCCTCCGGACCTTCCTAGCTGCCGTCCACCCAGATGTATCTGAGTCTGAGAGCCAACCAGCCGCCTGCCGGGGGGAGGGGGTTGTGGATTGCAATGACAGTGTCCTCCGCTGCCTGAGGTGAGCTAGTGATAAGGGGGTGGGAGGTGTGGGTTGGCATGGTATCCACCACCCAGTCACCTGAACTGATGTGAGAAGAGGCTGAAGGGGTGTTTGTGTCTGCCCTGCCACCCTGAGCTGGTCTGGGAAGGGGGGAAGATTGCTGTGTTCATCACCACCACCCAGCTGAACTGATTTGATAGAAGGGTGGTATTACTGTGTGTCCACCACCCACTTATAGTAGTATTATTAGTAGTATAATATTATTCTGATTTTATTAAATATTTTAGTACACCATTTGGTTCAGAATATTTTTTTTCTTTTTTTCATCCTCTAAAACCTAGGTGCGTCTTATGGTCAGGTGCATCTTATGGAGTGAAAAATACGATAGTATTGGAGGGTAGCGCCCTCTGGTGATTGATTCTACAATGTTGACATGTGCATTCACCGCTACTCTGATGCCCCTGGATGGCGTTTCTTGAGATGAAACACGTCAGTCAGTGCTTAAGTGGTGACATCATCACGTGCATTTGAATGGGCAGCAGTATTACGATCTGTTTGAATCGCATTGATGTTTGTGAGTACCCACTTTTACAGTTTAATAAAGCCTGTCCTTAGTTACTACACCATGCAGTTCCTCTTGTGCTTTTCTCAATGTGTGTCATTGAGCCAGACTGCAAGCTATTGACGTGTGAGATGTGGGAGAAATCCATCCATCAGGGATCTGAACGTCTTTCCTTATAAAGTGCTGTTAGACCTCTTATGCAGTGAGGTCTAGGCTACTGGTAAGCAGCCTTGTACAGAGGTGTTGGAGCACTTGAGTTTGTTTGGCACCGTTGGAGCACAGAAGCCCTGGGGTTATTGTGGCACTGAAGAAAACACTCAATTTCCATGAGATGGGGGGCTTTTGATGTCACTTTTTTATAGGATTGCACAAATTGTATGTGTGTTATTATATCTACTTTGGATTGATTAATCATTACTTTTGTTTGTTAAAGAACCAGCGCAAACCTGGCTTAAATACAACAGCATTACTCCAATCTGATTAATTTCTACTGGGAAAGAAATCACATTCACAAAGGGTGGAAAAACTATAGCAAATTTACTCTATACACTATTGGAAAATTAAGCTAATACTTCAGACAAATTGGCCAGTTTAAAAGACAGTTTTGTAGTATGACTTTTGATTTTCTTCTTTCACAGTACCACACTATATTGTCTTAAATTTTTAATTACATCAAAACAGCCCACAAACCCATCAAAACCACAACCACACATTCCAAAAAAAGATAGCATTTATCCTCAAATAAAAAGCGCCATATTTCAGAGACAATAGCCACACATATAGTTGTCACAGAAGGAAAATCTGTTCTCATTAGGGGCAAATTGGCTGCAGCAGCTAGGGCTAGACATGTGTTGTAGGCCACAGAGTAGACACAGAGAGCCTTGTTGAGTCACAGAGCATTAAAGGACACTGTGGAGACTGGATGCCCAATGATGACACTAAAAGCAATGGAATTAGCATGCCTACTTGTTCAGTGAAGGTGAGAGCCCAAGCAGCAGGGTCGAAGTAGCTGCCTGGTCTTCACCAGAGCACCCCACGAAGAGTGATGAGTTTTGCTGCTGATGACTTCAGGTTGCAGCCCTCATCCTCATCCAATCAGGCAGCTACCTGAGACTAAGAACAGACATACATGGATAAGTGTCTTGCAGTAATGGGGTGATGGGTTCATTAGAAGTAATTGTAGCAAGTATTTTGTTGCAATAGGATACAGGGCTTACTAGAAGTAATAGTAACGTGTCTTGTTTAGCACTGCAATATTGGGCTGAGATGGAAAGTCTGGAGAGTACAGGAGACATACAAGTGTAAGAAGACTGCATGCAGGCTGGACTGCTCAGAGAATCACGCAGGGGGCAGTAACAGGTTGCTGGCAGGAACACACATGGAATCACAAAAGGGCTGGGATGAAGTTTGCTGTCTAGAATACACAGAAAGACACAGAGGTGGAGGAAGACTGGATGATGACTGGTGTGCTCAAGGAAGTCACTGGTATAGGTAAGCTGGTTACAGACTGGATTACACAAGAAGAAGCAGTAACACAGGAGATGCTGGAAACATGTAAGGGTCACAGAAGATTACTGGATACCCTCTCAAGAAGTCAGTATGAGACACAGGGGACTCACAGCTAATGTGGAGATGAGATGTATTGTTTAATAGCCAAATAAAGACAGAGCCTGGCTACAGATTGGTTGAGGCACCAGCAGCCACTGACTGGCTAAACGCAAACAGCCTTACACGGGGGAGAAGACCCAGCACTGAAACATGGCACTTATGAGTACAGTGGCTGGAGAGTATATAAATAGTTTGATTGTACTGTAATGTAAGAAGGAGAAAGGCAGTTTGTATCAGGAAGTAAAAATTTAACTTTTTAAATACTGTACTGACTCCATGCACACTTGTAAGCACTTTTACTAGGTTGCAGTTTTAGAGGGCAACATCAGATAGATTTTAATCAAGAAATCATAATTAGAGTGTATTATTTCAAATAAATATATTTTACAGACTCCATGCACACTATATAAAAATGTCTACTAGGCCAGATTTTCATAGGGAGACACCAGGTAGTTTGTAATCAAGAAATCAAAACCGGGAGTGTATAATTTCACAGAAAAAAAAAGAAATTTAATGACTCCATGCACACTCCATGTGAGTGCTTTTACTAGGCCACAGTTTCAGATGGAAAACTCTGAAATAGGGACATATGTGTAGGAAATAATCAGAATTGCAAAATTAACAGAGGCCGAGGGCCAAGATGTGGGGACTATAGCTGAAGCAAATGTGGTTGATCTATGTGGTGGGCTCCCCCTAATTTCACTATTGTGATTGTTCCACGGAGCGAGAAGTACTGCTGAAGGGGCTGGCACCCACTGAAAAGATACAACAGAAGGATGAATGGGAGATGTTTGAGCGGCGGTATTGTTTTATATGTGCAGGAAACGTTGCTCTGCTTGTGGGAGGTAATGAGGAGCTCACTCCAGTGTTTGTTTATTTATTTATTTATTGCAGGTACAACATGCAGGGAATACTTAAATTTCAGATACATTTGAACTTTTGAAATCCCTGGATGTATAGCCAGCTTTATGGTGGCCAAACATGGATAAATTATTGTTAGAAAAGGGCTGTTTCAGGGCACCAGCAAGGTTCAAGGCTTGAAATTATCTAAATAAAAATCAGCTAGTATAAAGGTTGTGATCTTTAAGGGTCGCATAGGGATGTGTATGTATCTCTTAAACCATCCTAACAACAACCCAGCCATTCAACACCCACAAAAACTGTCATATTTAACATTTACTATAAGCACCATTGCCAAATCCTTTTTTAAAAGCATGTGCATGGGAAGTTTAAAAACCTCAGCCCAGCAATTAGTAAATCTGTTACAGATATGATCACCACTTGCTCTCCAATACTTTTTTGGAACTAGAATATTCTACACATCAGTAACGCATTTCCTTCCTAGTCCAGACTTTCTGTGTGTCCTGGTTTTCATCAAAATATAATACTCAGTTATACAAACAATTAAATGTGTAAATGTAAAGTCTTTGAAAGCTACATGATATCAACACATCTTCTTATTACCATATAGTCATTAAAAACATATGTTTTCTCCAGTTGCCTGTAAAAAATTGCTTTAAAACAGAAAGTTAAAGTAGTTCTAAAGCCAGAAGTTTTTTACATTAATGCACCCGCTCCCTAAATACTTGAGTACTGTATTGATCCAGCGCTTTGCTTGTCTGTAGCAGAACTGTTTCTCCCTCTCCCCTCTCCCTCACAGACTCAGAGACAGCAGCGGGAGCCATTGGTTCCTTCTGCTGTCAATCAAATTCTGCCAAAAAGGAGTGGAGGGTGCACTGCGCTGTGTGTCAATAGATGCACAGAGCGTAGCTTAGGAGCGAGCCCGCAGGAGCATCTCCATAGAAAGTGGCTTCCTATGGGGCCACACCAAGAGGAGAATAAGCCAAGAGCACCAGAGGGGGACTCCCGAAGAGGAGTTTTGGGGCCACTTTGCACAAGACCATTGCATGGAACATGTAAGTATAATGTGTTTGTTGTTTTAAAAAAATATATATATATGGCTTTACAACCACTTTAGGGCAACAGAGTAAAGATATAGTTAAAGGGAAAGTATAATGGTTTTTAGGTCAGTATTTAAAAACTGTTTTTATATCCATTTTTTTTTAAATATCTACAGTATATACATTTTTTCCACAAATAAACATTTAAAGGATAAGTTCACCTTTGGGAGCATGTTACACCCATATTTAGGGTGTAATGTGTAACATGTTGCAGCAGTTCCCACCCCTAATATGAAAGGAAAATAGTGTTCCATGAGTATAGGAAAAATATTTTAACAAATTACAATATTCAAAATCCCACTTGAAAATAAGAATGCATGATGGCGAAGAATGACATTAGAGTGAATGCTGTACATGTAGCTGAGCCTCATAATACACTCCTGAACTAAAATTAAAAGGTTTATGCGTATGATATATCAAATTACCACACAATCTGGTAACTATTCCCAAACACATCTGAATTAGAAATGTATTCTTTATTGGTGGAGCTGACCAAATTAAGTAGATCACTCCTCCTCATCTTTCCCAACAGTCAATGTCTGACTCTGAGTACTCTTGGATAGAGTTGATCGAACCTCTGGAAGTTCGGGTTCTGCTGGTTCAGCTGAACTTCAGGACAAAGTCCGGGTTCGGGTCCGGACTGGACCCGAACTTTGACACGGACCCCGAACCCCATTGAAATCAATGGGGACCCAAACTTTTAGGCACAAAAATGGCTGTAACAAAGTCCTGGAAAGTCCTAGAGGTCTGCAAAAGGAAGGAAAATGGGGGTAAGGGTCAGACAAGTGCCCTAAAAAGAAATGGGGATAGGGAAATAACATAAAATAATTTTTAAGCTAAAATCACATAACAAAATCAAAAATGGAGGTGGATGTGGAGTTGGAGGTTGAGGAGGCGGTGAAAGTGGCGGTGGAGGAGGAGGAGGTAGCCAACATTTTTTGTTTGTTTTTTAAACCAGCAATGTAGATGCACTTTTTAATTTTGTGCAAGAAACAATAATCTGTCCCTTTAAGAAACAGTAGGAACCTCTCCCTATAGAACTAGGAGACGATTTTAGATTCTAAAATCATCTCCAAGTTGTACAGGGAAAGCCTCCAGCTGTTGCTTTAACCACTTCAGCCCTGGAAGGATTTCCCACTTTAGGACCAGAGCCCTTTTTGCGATTCGGTGCTGCATCGCTTTAACTGACAATTGCGCGGTCGTGCGACGTTGTGCCCAAACGAAATTTGCGTCCTTTTTTTCCCACAAATAGAGCTTTCTTTTGGTGGTATTTGATCACCGCTGCGTCATTTCTGATCGCCGCTATAAACAAAAGAAGAGCGACAATTTTGCAAAAAAACCCACATTTCTTACTTTTTGCTAAAATCCAAATCCAAAAAAAAAAATATAAAAAAACATTTTTTTCTATCGGTTTTGTTCAATTTATATTCTTCCTCATATTTTTGGTAAAAAAAATCGCAATCGGCATTTATTGATTGGTTTGCGCAAAAGTTGCCGCGTTTATGGATGATGAGAATTAATTTCTGGGGTTTTTATTTTTTTTTTTATTTTTTACTAGTAATGGCGGCAATCTGCGATTTTTAGCGGTACTGCGATATTTCAGCGGACATGTCGGAACATTTTGACACTTTTTTGGGACCATTGGCATTTATACAGCGATCAGTGCTATAAAAATGCACTGATTACTGTGTAAATGCCATTGGCAGTGAAGGGGTTAACCTGCAGGGGGCGCTCTAAGGGTTAACTGTGTTCCCTGGGCGTATTACTAACTGTGGGGGGACTGCCCTAGCTGGGGAAAGGGGATGATCACAGCTTTCACTAACAGGAATCATCGCCCTTCCCCCTTCAACAGAACGGAGGTCCGTGTTTACATGTTTTAATGATTGATTGATGATGATTTTAAAACACTAATATGGCTTCTCTGTGGCTAACAATTTGAAGATGATTTTAAAACACTAATATGGCCTCTCTGCGGCTGATATAAGGATTTTCCACACAATTTGAAGATGATTTTAAAACACTAATATGGCTTCTCTGTGGCTAATATAAGGATTTTCCACACAATTTGATGATGCTTTTAAAACACTAATATGGCTTCTCTGCGGCTGATATAAGGATTTTCCACACAATTTGATGATGATTTTAAAACACTAATATGGCTTCTCTGCGGCTGATATAAGGATTTTCCACACAATTTGAAGATGATTTTAAAACACTAATATGGCTTCCCTGCGGCTGATATAGGGGTTTTCACACACACTTTGATGATGATTTTAGAACACTAATCTTTCCCTTAAAACAACAGCTGGAACCTTTCCCTGTACAATTTGATGATTTTAGAACAGTAATATTTCCCTTAAAGCAACAGCTGGAACCTTTCCCTGTACAACTTGATGATGATTTTAGAACAGTAATCTTTCCCTTAAAGCAACAGCTGGAACCTTTCCCTGTACAACTTGATGATGATTTTAGAACACTAATCTTTTCCTTAAAGCAACAGCTGGAACATTTCCCTGTACAACTTGATGATGATTTTAAAATAATAATCTTTCCCTTAAAACAGCAGGATGAGGTGTGAAATCTGTCTCTCAAAGCACCAGTACTAGTATCTCTCCCTCCCTCAAAGCACCAGTACTAGTATCTCCCCCTAGTCCACAATCAGATCATTCAGTAATGCAGGATCAGATGTTCTATAATATCTGCAATCTGTTCCTCACAGAGCCAGCAGCATCCTCTCCCTAAACTATCCTGAGAGCATATGACATGCAGCACGGTGACTCCAACCCCATATAGAGGCTGGGTCACATGGTGCACTGGCCAATCCCAGCCATGCCATTAGTAGGCATGGCTGTGATGGCTTCTAGGGAAAACCAGTGAAACACTTGTTGATTGGCTGCCCTTGGCAGCTTTTTAACATGTGTAGAAAAAAAAACAGAACCCCGGACCCGAACCCAGACTTTTTTTGAAAAATCCGGGTTCGGGTCCGGGTCCAGGACACCCAAAAGTTCGGTACGGACCCGAACTTTATACTTCGGGTTCGCTCAACTCTACTCTTAGATGAAAAAGTCCTCTGCTTCTGTAAGAACTGCTGAATATTCAATGGTGGGCAATTAAAGGAAAGTCAACTCACACACAAAAAGCATTTCTGGTAACCATAGAGCATTTTTTCATAAATTGACCACATGTTTATGTAGCATTCCCTTGTACCTTCAGAAGTAGCTTCCATTATCAAACCATTGAGAACGCGTTCTCATCTCAGCTACTTTCTTCAGTGTCATAGCTAAAACTAGGGACACCAAATGGAAAGTGGAAGTTTAGTCAAAACCTAACTAATGCTAAACCTACTCTTTGCCGCATTCTAAGTCTAATCTATCTAGCCCTGTAAATAAAAGATCGCTATACTTACCTGTTCTACAGCTGCTCTCGTCCAATCCCAAGCGGCGGCTGCTGTGTGCAGGAGGGAACCGACAACAGCCTTTGAGATGCCTGGGAAGCGACGTCATCCATAAACTTACTATGGGGCTTCCATTGTCACCTGCCTCTCCTACACATTCATACACATGGAAGCCGCCGCTGACAGCTCAGAATAGGTAGGTACAGCAATTTGTTTTTTACAGGGCTAGATAGATTAGGCTTAGAATGTGGCAGAGAATAGGTTTAGAGTTAGTTAGGTTTTGACTAAACTTCCAGTTTAGCAATTCTTTACTTAATCGCCCAATGCAAGACAGTCAATTAGTGTAAATAAAGGTAATATACTACAAATCAAGCTCCAGTATCATCGCCAGTGACTTCATTGGAAAAGCATTGAGCTGTGATTGAGCTGTGATCAGCTAACACAAAGGGCCACAAAGAATAAAAATTTACTATTATCTCAATTAGCAGCACATGACCTTACTCTCTCAGCTGCAGGGGTGGACTGACCATTTGGGCATATCGGACGCTGCCTGAGGGCCCGGGGCCAGTAGGGGGCCGACTGGGTTGCTGACATCTGGAGCAGCTCTGGTGTGAGATCTCTGCTATCTCATCATAATTACTGGCTGATCTGCAGGTTTCCTGGGCAGCTCTGACTCTGATCTCCTTCCCGCACTCCTCTGGGCATAACAAGTAGAAGTCTGTCTGTGTGTTGTAGCCCTGCCATCTGTGATTCCTCCTGAGGGAACCCCTCCTCTCCATATCCTTGCTGATGGACACTCCATGGACTATGAATCTCTGATCCTTCCCATGCCCCCCCCCCCCCCTTTGCTGTAGCTTGATTATGGAGGTTAAGCACTGTCACTGCACTGGCTCCTTTCCAGCCGGCACATCTCCTGCATTTTCTGCATGCCCGGTGCTGTAAATCTTCCTGAGCTCCCTTAGCCACTTCAGCCCCAGAAGATTCACCCCCCTTCCTGACCAGGCCATTTTTTGCGATACAGTGCTACTTTAACTCACAAATCTGCGGTCATGTGACGCTGTACCAACTAAAATTGATGTTCCTGTTTTCCCAAATAGAGCTTTCCTTTGATGGTATTTGATCACCTCTGCGGTTTTTATTTTTTGTGCTATAAACAAAAAAGAACAACAATTTTGAAAAAAACAATATTTTTTACTTTCTGCTATAAAACATATCCAATAAAAAATGTAAAAAATACATTTCTTCACCAATTTAGGCCAATATGTATTATGCTATATATTTTTGGAAAAAAGACCCAATACGTTTTTATATTAATTGTTTCTGCAAAAGTTATAGCGTCTACAAACTATGGGATATTTTTATAGATTTTTTTTTTATTAGTAATAGCGATGATTAGCGATTTTTAACAGGACTGTGACATTTCAGTGGACAAATCGGACACTTAACTAACACTTTTGACACTTTTTTGGGGACCAGTGACACTAAGTGTTGGTTCATACTGGGGCGACTCGCGCTCAATTCAGCGCAATGGAACTGTTCTAATCAGAGCGACTCAAGTTGCTCCAACTTAGAAAAGGGTTCTTGCACTACTTGTAGGCGACTTCGGAACAGCTTGCATTGACTTCTATTAAAGAAGTCCTTTGCAAGCCTCACTGAAGTCGCACTGTGCAGAGTGTCCCAGTGATACAGTGATCAGTGCCAAAAATATGGACTGTTACTGTATAAATTACACCGGCAAGGAAGGAGTTAACACCAGGGGAGATCAAAGGGTTTAGTGTGTTCCTAGGGGATGCTTGCTAACTGTGTGAGGGTTGCTTCGATTGGAGTAACAGAGAGATCACTATGTTTCTCCCCTGACAGAATGGCAATGTGCCTTGTTTACAATGATATGCATGACCATTGCGCTGTCTTTTATCCTACATGAACTTTTTAAAACTATTTCAACATTGTGACCATGGTATCTTTAAACAATCAATTAAATCACTGAGGATACCATGCCTAATTTACCACAGCAGCTGTCAATCAAAGATATTCTTTTCTCACCATAGCGCAGGAAACCTTTGCTCACTGCCTATATTTGTCTTCACCACTGACATAGCTGAAAAGTGTTTTGGGATATGTGGTCTCACAATGGCCATGCACATTATTGCTGTGTGACATGGGGATACTTTTTCAATCCTACCACTGGCTAACACAAAGGTGTAAAACTGAGATGTTAAAAGTATTAGAAGTTATCTATAAATCTAAATCTGACCAGTTCCAGGGATAGCTATCCACATCCTCATTCTAATAGTAGTACATCAAAACAGGACAAATAAAAGGCCAAGAGGCACCAGGACTTTTACAAATGTAGCGCTGTCACTAAATTGAGCACACGCACAATGTTATCATAAAAATTCTTTATTTTACAAATACTGCAGTAAAAAAACAAACAAAATATATAAAAATGTCAAATTTATACAAACGTATGTCTGATACAGCAGCTCAATGTTACAACTTGAAAGTTGGTCATGAGGCTAGTGTTTATGTATATATATTCCAACGCGTTTCAAAGAATATTTCTGCTTCTTCAGGGAATCTTTTTATATGCGTCTAAAGAATTATCAAATTTCAAAAATAGGAAAATCATGATACACTCAACAATTCAGTGATTTTTTTACATAATACATTGAGCCATGGCATAAATAAAACAGTGTGCTCACTCGCTTTATCAATAAGGTGGATCTCCTAATATGCGCGAAAAGAAGGATTGTGAAGTCACCACTTCCCGGTCAAGGTCAAGTTGGATGAACACTGGACTGCACACCGGGTGGAATATGTATTTGAGGACTGCAACATCCAAGCGCTAAACTATAATATAAGATATATATATATATATATATATATATATATATATATATATATATGGGTCTGTGCATATATGGTATTCACTAACTGAACAGTAGGAGGAGGGGGAAAGGAAGGGGATGGGAATTAGCACCATCTTCATACATACAAACTCCACTCATCCTAACTAAGGGCAGCACCAACCACATGTCTCCCTCTAACTTCCATACCATGAGCCTAGGGCTCATATCCACACCCCAGCCTAAATCCCCTACATATCTTCATAACAGCAGTAAAAGAGCCGACCATAACTAGCATGTCATTAACCCCCCACTCCCCCACACACACAAACCCTCCACACACACACCACATACCACCCACCAATTCCACTAATATACAAACAAAAGTATTAGGAGTTAACATTGATCAAAAATACAAGCTGGAAGGTGCAAAGGAGGTTGGGGGGAATTAAACGGCATGATTTCCCTACTTCCTGGAATTCTGCTTTAAGTTTATAATTAAACTAAATACTCTGAGACAGAGTTTAGGAAATGGTCATTGACTACCCCCTCACTAAAGTCTAAAAACAGGAAAAAAGTGCAAACAACATTTATTACAACTAAAACTGACTTAGATGGTGAACACCTAAAATTCAGAAAAGGAGAGTAACTTAATATCACAGGGCCCCATATCAGCATTTTTAATGGGGCCGCTTCAAAAACAAAAAAAACTCTGCTGTTAAACAGAAACAAAAAGTAAATGCTACATCCAGTCTCAAGTTCCTCTGTTTTATTACCATACGCGAATAATAGTGAACAAGCACACAGTACGCTAATGCGTTCCAACCACTACGTGGTCTTAATCATTAGCAGACTATGTCCTTGCTTACTATTATGTAATTACTGTATTGTATTATTGTAGTTAACTAGTAAAACTCAAGGCTGTGTTCATAATTTACTTTTTGCTTTGTTTGGATGTTGGGATAGATGGAGGTCCTTCCATGCCCTGATGTCTCTCTTTTTGTGGCTGATAAGGTGGAAAAGATTTAGCATTTTATTTTCTTGTTTTCAACTATTGTACAGCACCCCAATTGCTCTGACAGATGATAAAGGAATAAAGAGGATGTGGTGATGATATAGAAGTAAGTACAGATGTGTTTTTAAGACAGGGAACTTAGAGAAAAAAGGCAGGGGGTTTATTTAGTAGAGGCAAATCCACTTTGCACTACAAGTGCACTGCATATGCACCTGGAAGTGCACTTGAAAGTGCGGTCGCTGTAGATCTGAGGGAGACATGCAAGGATAATAAAAAACAGCATTTTGGCTTGTACATGATTGGATGATAAAATCAGCAGAGCTTCCCCTGATTTCAGATCTTCCCCTCAGATTTACAGCGACTGCACTTCCAAGTGCACTTGCAGTGCACTTGTAGTGCAGAGTGGATTTGCCTTTAGTAAATCAACCCCTTTAAAGTGTACTTTGCTTAGAATACACTTATTATTACACATGTTATCACTCATTTAAAGAGCCAATGACATCTTGTCAATGAGGAGACATTTGACAGTGTCTCTGCAAATGGGCCCCCCAGCTCAGGTATACTCACCTTGCCAGTGTCCTTTGCTGCTCCCTCCTCCCCCACAGCTGGTAAGACAGCACTTGTGGTATGGGGGACCATGTGACCTCCCGTTCTGTGACATCATCAAGATGAGACTAAAATTGAATCATTTGGCCTCAGCACCAACCGATATGTCTGGTGTAAATCCAATACAGCTCACCATCCACATAACACCATTCCTACAGTAAAGCATGGAGTGGTAATGTTCTGTTATGGGGGTGTTTCTCTGCAACAGGGACTGGAGCACTTGTCAGGATAGAAGAAATATGGATGGGGCAAAATACCATCAAATTCTTGAGGAAAATTTGCTGCCCGCTTCCAGAAAGTTGTCAATGGGAAGAAGGTTTACCTTCCAACATGACAACGACCCAAAGCACACAGCAAAAATGACCATACATTGGTTGAAGGAGAAGAGGGATGAATGGCTTAGTCAGAGCCCAGACCTAAACCCCATTGAAAATCTGTGGAATGACTTGAAGACTGCAGTCCACAAAGGATCACCATCAAATTTAACTGAACTTGAGTAGTTCTGCAAAGAAGAGGGGGCAAATATTGCAAGGTCTAGATGTGCACAGTTGGTAGAGACATATTCCAACAGACTAAAGGCTGTGATTAAAATGAAAGCTGATCCAACAAAATACTAGCATAAAAGGGGGTTGATCCTTTTTCCAACTCAGTGATTCTGTTTTTGTTTTCTTTCTCTGACATGCTGGTGTTATATCTTTCACTTGAATCTCATAAGTTGCACTGGTAAATACTGCGTCTGTTTTCATTTCAGGCTGCAAAGCAACAAAATGTGATTATTTTAAAGGGGGTGATTCTTTCCTATAACCAGTATATCTCTCGACTCTCCTCTACTTCAGCAGCGCTGGTCTGAGGTCTGTTACTGGCACCAGGTGGTTGGTGACAGCAAAACAGAACACACATGCACCAGGAAGATACACCAGCAATGAATGTTTGGTGAATGTCACATTTATTACTTTATGAATATACTCCTTGGACCATAAATTAAGAAGGATGATGTGTTTCCAGTACAATTTTGTATATTTTGAGTCTTTTTTACACATCTGAGATTGTCTTATAATTTGACTATTATTAAACCCTTTTTTTCTAAATATAATTTGGTAATCCAAAAGTGTATTGATTAGGAATATATGGCACTATATATTCTGGTCAGTGCTGGTTAAAAATAAATATTCAATCATGATCTGCCAATGACTATTACTAAAGAAATATACCTTTATTTATTTATGATGGGAAGAATAGTATTCTGTCATTTCATTAGATAAGTTGTTTACGTTGATAAGATAGTTGTTATAATGTAGTCTTATTAATTCAGATGCCAGATTCTAATAGTATTTATTTTCACATTTCTGAACAAGAGCGCTGTTTTGCTTTTTTTGTTGTTTTTTTTTTTTTTGCTGGATATCTCTCCCATACCGTACACTGAAGTTAGCACTTGCTGCACTTGTGTACCAGAATGAAGATCTCCCCATTCTTTAGATATAGTCTGACTGCACTTGTTTAATAGAAAAAAAAAATCTTTTTCTGAAAATGACTAACAGTGCGACCATACATCGGAATATGCTCAAGGGGGAAAAAAATCATTGTGCATGGAAGAAGATATTAAAACAAACTTCAATGTTAATTTTGCTGATAAAGATATTGCTTTGCGTGCGTCTCTCCTGGACCCTCGTTCATTATGCAAGACAGCAAAATATGAAGCGAGTAAGTGCGGACTGAGAGATGTAATGATTTCCCACACCTGCTCATCTGCGGCCAATTTAATTAACACTCTAAGGAGGTTTGTCAAGAGTAATCAAAAACAGTGTCACTTATAAAATCGTGGCAAGAAATCAATAGTTTTCATCAGAAGAAGGTATGGCCTGTCCTTACCCAACCATTTAATTACTTCATTCCAATAAACAAAAACTGCACATTTTAATGGCTTGATTCTGTCCATTGATTTGTACATGCAGACAAAGGGGGGCTGTTTAACCCTCCAGGGGCAGCCGGTTTCAGAGAGGCAGTTATAGGATAACTAAGGCGTGGTGTTATAGGAGAGGTTAGATAAACCACCACAGGGAACAATTACAACAACATGGAACACATCACTTTAAGAGAATAGCTACACGGGCAGAAGGATTTGTACTTATCAGTCCTGGAAATGCTTCTTTCAAGAAGGTAGGAGTGGCTTCCTTAAATCACATGGACAAAGGCAGAGTTTTGCAAGGGGTGGAGTTATTCACATCTCAGAAAATAATTGAGGCGGAAGAATTTGCACCAATGCTTTTTTGGGTAGGTGTATCCAAATATTAGCTCAGTTACAAGTATTTAGGTGCCGTTATCTATTGATGGCCGTATACTGGGTCTTGTTCATCTGCTAGTCATATCCAGGGCCATGAAAACTTTGCTGGGCTTACTACTATTTAATGCCCGCAAATCTATACTACTGAACTGGAAATGTCGTCAGGCCCTTACAGTTAATTTCTGGAAGTCCATAGTTAATAAGATGGTACCACTCTATAAATATACTCTAGTCTAGGGGATTTCCCAATACATTCTCCAAGGTCTGGGACATTTGGACCAAATCTGCAGAGACGGTAGCTTCTGTCACCACGCTCTACTAAAGAAAATCTACGTATTACTTTCTGGTACTGGATATGGACCTTTCCAGAGTACTTGGGGACAAATTCCTTCAATCAACTTCTAATCTGTACCTTCAGTGAAACATATTTGTTTGCCCCTGGGCATTGGTTGCCACACTATTGTGCTTTGTACTATATTGTGTTTCTTTTTGCTTTTTTTGTTTTAAGCCTGAGTATGCCCAATAGGCTTTTTTTTGTATAACTACACCTTTTTAATTCAATATAAAGAAAGAATTTGCACCTATCAGTCCTGGAAATAATGCAAAGTATATTTCAAGTAAGTAGGAGTGTCTATCCTAATTTACATGGAGAGAGAATGAGCTATTAAAAGCCGTGGGGTTATTCACAGCTGAGCAAATAGTTACAGCAAAATTAAGTCTAGAGTATCCCCATTTAATCAATGTATGTATTCAATATAAATTCTTAAATGCATCATAAAACAACTGGTACAGTTTCTTGAATCTACCTTCTTATTAGTCTTTGATAGCCCTCTGTATAGCAGGATTTGGTATGAGGGATAGATTGGCAGCACTGGAAGCCAGTCAGGTTTTACTGAATTTCACAGTAGTGTTAACACTGTGGGCTTGCTGTTGGAAGGAAACAAACCAGGGATGACTTCATCTGTATGCTGATTTGGGAGTAGGTTCATGACCATGCTGTGTAGACATGAATGCAGTGGTCACGAACCTTACTGTGCTGTCTGTTGGGAGACCCTGGGACACAAGCTGAATTACAAGTCTGACTAAACATAATTACAATTCTTTTTTTAGGTAAGACAAGACAGTACACATATGTATTTCAACACTAAATTCAGCGACTCGGCTACAGTTCAACTTTAGAGAACGTCTTTTTACTATTGTGTTTGTCTGATATAAATATTAAAGTACTACTAAATATTTTTCTGTGCTTGAAAAAAAGTAACCAAGAAAGATTCAGGATAGTTACCCTTAAAGCGGTTGTCTACCCAAAAAAGTGTTTTTTAACTACAGGTAAGCCTATAATAAGGCTTACCTGTAGGTAAAATGAATATCTGCTAAACCTGTACAGTTTAGGAGATATTCCACTTGCAATGCAGCCGCTGACGTCACGGTGCATGCGCAGTGATGGCCCGGCGCACAGCACCGGACCCTGCTGGAAAGTCAGCCGGAAAGACGGGCTCCAGAGCGCATGCGCGGGAGTGACATCTCGCGGCTCCGGCCACTCACAGCGCGGTGAGTATTTCATAATGAGCTAGTATGCAGTGCATTATGCCTTTGCCTTGCAGGTTATTGCTTTTTTTTTCCCTTGGGTAGAAAACCGCTTTAAGAAAAGCAGCTAAACAAAAATGAAACTTTTAATGAAGCTGTATCTTTTCTATTAGTTGCTACAGTTGATGTAAAGACAAGCAAAGACGTATAAGAAACTTTGCATATCATAAGGCTTTCTATTATTATTCAAAATCAGCTGTAATTCAAGTCTATATTGATTCCTGGTTACTACTTTTTACCATGTGTCCATGCACATTACACGCAGTAGTATAATGTGGTGCCATTGATTCTGAAGGGCGCACAAAAGCACCTTGCTGATGGAAGTCCATAGTAATGTCCAAGTCTTTAATTTACAGTGCATCCCATGGCAGCTTACTAATGTGCCTGCAGTGCACTGCCAGAAATGGTGCATTTACCTGGAACCTGTCCCTGCGCTAGGTTCACTCTCCCTGACCATTGGGTTCCTGTCCCCAACCTCACCACACGCAGAATGTGTGCCAGCTGCAGTGAGCCAGGGCTTTATGTAAGCTCTGCCCTCACTCAAAATGACCCCAAAGGTTCATTCAAATGGCAGCGTCTAATCACAATTCTTTGTAAAAGATTTGTAAAGCACCAAAATTGTTTGAATGGGCCCACTGATGTAAACAATTCATGGTGTTCCTAAAGTAGGACTATAGGCAAACCTTTTATCGGTTTGATAGAGTGGAGAGTAATTAGAACATCTGTCAGGTTTTTATTGTTATCTGTGTACCACTGGGGTGATTTACATTTACTTCCTGTCCCAAAAGTAAATGTGTTCTATTCCTTCTTCACTCTATCTAAAACAGTGGTTCTCAACTCCAGTCCTCGGGACCCACCAACAGGCCAGATTTTAAGTATTACCTTGGGAAGATGCAGACTAGAATACTGTAATCACTGAGCAGCAAATGATATCACCTGTGATGCATTTCAGTTATCCTGCAAACCTGGCCTGTTAGTGGGTCCCGAGGACAGGAGTTGAGAACCACTGATCTAAAACAAAAAAAAAATGTGCCTTCAGTTATACTTTAACGCTGAATTCCTGTAATTCAGAAACTTTGCAAAAAGTGAAGGCACACTATGAGTTAAATGAGGAGTCCAATTAGGTGCATGTCACCTCCGGGATTTATCTCTATTACTTATAAAGTATGTGACAGATTTATTGCACTCCCAGAGGACACACTCCAGCTGAGAGGAGAGAAGCACACACTGCAGCCATACCCACCCCTCTCCTCCTACTGCGCATTCACAGAAGCCTTTGTATTTTGTGTTTTAAGTTCACATAATACAAAGACTTCTGTGAATGGGCAGAAGGAAGGGAGGGACTGGCATAGCAGTCCCAATGGCTCTGCTCTTGAAGAAACTGAAACCACAAAAAGCAGTGATGGAGCTCTGGAAGTTATCTTCCTGGCATACAGTAAACCTGTCAGATGTTAATAATAAGGATACATAAATTAGGCAGTGGGCACTTGGTTAGACCTAACTCAAGGCATTCCTTCAGTTTTTACAAACTAGCTAAATTTCATGGAATTGAGCTTTGAAGCACTCTGTTTTATTATTTAGTGTAATTCAGATTCTGTTTCCAGCACACACTTCAGTCAGGAGCTGCATAGCACAGGAAGTCTTAGATAGAACACATGTAAAAATTCATAGTATGAGTCTTTAGTCTGACCTTTGGCAGAATGATGACAAAATTATGTATAACAATCAAAACAGCATATAGCATATGTTATGTATAAAGGTAATTCAAGTTATAGTATTTGTATTTCACAATTTTGCGACTAAGTGGCAGATAAAAAGATATGATAGTATGATACTTAAAAATGTACACAAGATAGATTCTGAAGGACACGATACGTCGAGGACTGACTTCACACACGACCTTTGTCTTAGACTTAATGTGATTTATTATTTTGTCTCACGAAGTTTCGAGTTAAGGTACTTTAAATCGATCAAACATTTTTGACTTCCTTACGGAACTCAATCCAGATTGGTTCACGGGTGACGGATTAAATACATAGGAATAATAATTGTAGACTGTCCAAATGACATACGGTCCTTCTATTGAAGG
>BLSH010441650.1:634330-644526 GCA_018402905.1 Glandirana rugosa
AAAACCTCGAATGAGGCCAGTGACTAGCAGTCTTGACAGTATTTTAGTCATGACGAGAGACGTGGTAAATCCTGACGGGTAATAGTCTCTTCTAGACTTCTCCTTCACCTTAGAATCGTAGTACACTGAGTGAACTTGTGTGGACTTTTTTTATTCTTAATTTTTTTTTTTGTTGAATTTTATGACGATCATTACCCTGGAGACATCTTTCCCTTCCTACCCCACCCCCCGTGAAACCCGGCGTTTCTCAATGAAAAAATTTAATTATTCATCTAGTGTGAAGTTACCATTGATTCAGTGATGCTATGTATTGTCTGACATAGAGAAGTAGGCTGTGGTCCACAGCCCAAAATACTTTCTACTTATTAATTTAAAAAAGTAACTCTTTGCGGCCCAAAGTGCCCCCCACCCCATCCTTCCCTTTCTACAGAGGTCCCATTACTAGCAGTATTTTAAGTTGTTTTTTTTTTTAATTCTTATTTTTTTCAGGTGTGTTCAAGTGAGTCACATGATGCTAAGATTCCACTTCCTCTTCAGATCTTCTCTGATAATGGGCAGTCCTAAATGGTGCAGAGAGCAGTACTGATTTTATGACAGTTCTGACGATCAGTGACCGGAGTAAGCTCCAAAAAACATGCATATTAAATACAATTGATCAGGATATAAATTGCCTGTTCAGTTACCCCACCATCCTATATTCTTATAAGCTCTAATGAAGGATTGTCTTGAACCCCAAAACCTCTTGGCTACCTTAGTTTGTAACAGTTAAAGAGCTAACTGGACCGTTCACTTCAGCCCGATGCTTTCTAATCTACTGTACATTATATTTTCTCTAAGGACTGCATTGGGGTTCATTGGGTCTTATGAGCTGACCTCCACCAATCATTATCCCAAACTTCAGTTGGAATACCTACATGCGCCAGGATTCAGTGCTCCACCAACACACATTTTTTCTAGAAATAAAAACTTGACTGAAGTTTTAAACCATCACCACTCTATCTAAAGCTATAAAAAGTTTTGACTTCTGATATACTTTAAATTAGCAAATAAATCAGAGCACTGTTTATAAGTTTAAAGGTGTATGTATGAAGCACAATATTTTAAAAAAGATAGTTTCAGAAAAGAATTGTCCTTGTCCAGCTTAGAGGCACACTTTCCTCTTAGCAAGGAAGTCCAATAGTAATAGAATATTTACAAACTAAAGTATTTTCTAGTTTTGGACAAAGTCAGAAAGCATTAAGCCCCTGTCAGGCTCCTATTGCTGTCTGGGGAGATTCACCCTCTCCAACTGTCCAATTAAAGTGGCAAATGCTAATTGTTATTTTTACCTTAATGCATTCCCTGCATTAAGATAGAAAACACCCCATTAACTGTCCCCCAAGCTACCCCCCCCCCCCCGCCAAGTACTTGCCTTGCTCCGGGGGCACTCCAAGGAGAGGATGAGACTAAAGAATAGGAGGCAAGGGACCGCTCTGTGTAATACCTTTGCACAGAGCAGGTAAGTATAACATCTTTTATTTTAACTTACCGTATATACTCCCGTATAAGTAAAGTTTTTGACATGGATTTTGTGTCAAAAAACCGAGATTCGTCTTATACGCGAGTCAACAGCCGTTACGAGTGCGGGGGAACATTCCGCGGGCACCCACGGCGGCTGAGATGCATTCCAGGGATGCCGTCACGTCTGCTGACGGCCTGCTGGAGGGCTGAACTTCAGCTCAGTCACACTTGCGACGTGACTGGGCTGAAGGTAAGGGCAGAGGACACAGGCACTTCCTATGAATGGAATAAGGCTGCCGTGTCCTTCTTATGTAAAAATGTAAAGGAAAAAAAAAAGAGTTTGGCAATTTGATTAACTAACCATATTAACCCTTATTGTGTGAACAATAAGGGTTAATATGGTCAGATATTCAAATGACAAAACTGTGGTTTTTTTTCTTTACATTTGACATATGTGAAGAACACAGCAGCCTTATTCAATACATAGGAAGTAAGTATACTGTACTGTAAAAAATAAACAGTTGTACATACACACACACACACACTCCCGATTACATGGCCACTGCATTCCCCACTTAGGCTTATACGTGAGTCAATAAGTTTTCCAATATTTTTTGGGCAAAAGTAGGGGGGTCGGCTTATACACGGGTCGACTTATACACGAGTATATACGGTAACGAAGGCGAGTGAACATTCAAAAGTGTTAGAGATGCAGCCATAACAGGACATGAGGGGGAATGGGGACACTTTTTTTGGTGGTGGCTGTCTATGAATAGATTTCTCCTCACTTTGGAAAGAAATTGTGTCACTTTCTGTTCTGACTTTCTAATGGGACATCGACAGCTTGAATATATTAGAAGGTTTCTAACTGTTTCTGAATATATACAAAAAAAAATAGTTTTGACTATAGATACGTTTCTAGCTCTATAAACATGTGTCAGACAGACAAGCTAAGGTAATGATTCGGACCATAAAACTTTTTTAAAGACATTATTCAGTAAAGATGCTGATCGACACTTAGCACTCCCCCACTTACAGAGTAAACCACTCTCAGGTACAACGTTATACATGCTCAGCTACTCATGGGGGGAATGAAAAAAATGTCTGCTTGAAACAACACAGAATCTTCAACCTAATATAGAGTATATGATGATACTGAAATTACAGAGCCTGCACTTCAGCCATTATTGCATTTTAGTGTGAATATACCCTTTAAAAGAGATATATGGTCACTGCATGTATTTTATTGTATAACATCAGCATTGTAATAGCAATACAAACTATTGTTATTTTTAACAATCTAATATAAGCTTACTTGAAAAATCTGTCTGCTGCCGATCTTTTTCCATAACTTCCTTTATTTTTGACATGTTCTGCTGTTTACAATTAATTTCAAAGAGCTAGAGATCCCATGGTAACTTGGAAATTGAAATAGTTGAAATATAATGTGGAAATTATTATATGGTTTTATATTTTGACCATAGACACCCTTTAAAATGCAGATGCTCTAGGTCAGGGGTTCTCAACCCTGTCCTCAAGTACCCCCAACAGGCCATGTTTTCAGGGTTTCCTTCATCTTGCACAGGTGCTTTAAATCAGAGTCAATGGCTTGGTATTTTAGACAGCTATTTTAGCTAAGAGAAATCCCCAAAACATGGCCTGTTGGGGGTACTTGAGGACAGGGTTGAGAAACACTGCTCTAGGTCATATGATCTGTAAAATTAATAATGTTGTGGTAAGTAGCTACTAGAGCCTATTTGACGCTGTCCATCTTGTGGTCATTTGCAAGCAGTTTTAGTTCTTTCTGTTTTTCAAAAAAAATGAACTATCTTCAAATTACATTGCTAGTGATAGTTAATAAGAAAAAAGTTTTAAGTGAATTGTGTTGATTTCTAAAAACATTGATGCATAATGCAATTGTCAACCCCAGGTCCAGGGCTAATTGTTTATATGCAACTCATTTATGATTGATGAGAGCACAATTATGATTACAGCACAATTGTAACTAGAGTTGAACATCTCTTAAATGTTTAATATCAGTTCATTATACCTATGATAACTTATGATAAAACAAATGGTAAAAGGCATAGCCAGGTTAGTGAAAATATGGTAGTGTCCTGCCTTGAAGTAAACCTGTATTCAAATCAATACAAAATATGCCTTAACTGACCTTCAAAAAGTCTACTAGCCTAGTTATCTCTGGCTTAAATGTTTTCTGAGTCACTTATCTGGTACAAGCATGCAGTGTTGTCAAAGTCACATCCCCTGTTCTGCATTTTTGTCCCAGGTAAGTGACTTTTTTGGGAGTGAGGGTAAGAGAAGGGAAATAGTCAAGAAAGGTAGGAAAATGGAAAAGGAGGGACCATGTAAAACTGGTTATTTTATAACAAATCTCACCATTAGTTACAACTATTCCATGCTGCCCATTTTGGTTATGGAAGTATAAAGAGGAGAGGTTAACTTAAAGCAGAGTCAAGTGTGTCAATGATAATCACAGAAGAATCACGGAGAAATTAGCCTTAAAGGCTAAGAGTCTTTAAATTGGTTAGTCAGTCTGGTAGCTGATGAGGGTGTATACAATTATGGTGCTCAGATCTTGAAACATTTCGTAGGCCAGCCTATAGTTTGAAAGGTAGTTTAAGGTGGGTTAGTATAGTGGCAAACTTGCAGTGATAAGTTGTTTCCCGGAGAAGATTGAGAGAGGCATTTATTTTTTTTCCATGACATGACTGATGCCTTCCTGGCAAAGAAATAAATTAGGTTTATGAGTGTTCCCTCTGCATTTGTGGGAGTCACATCAAGCCCTAGTCTAAGTACACAAGGTTTGGGAGATACAGAGACTGAAGTCTTAAGAAGTTCTGCAGTTTAGTGCACCATCTCCTGCCAGAAAGTAAGAACTACCAAAAATAAATAGACGGGTTGAGAAGATGTTGAAAATTGGCCATCCTGCACCTCACACCATCAGGATGCAGAGAAGATGGCTGGGTTCAATTTGTGGAGTCATCGGGGGTGACTCTATGCAGAAACCTAAAGTATATGAGTTTATCTATTGTTGCGACCAGAGGGATTAAAGGGATTGTCTTAAACATTGTCCCCGTCCTTACTATCCAGGTCAGGTACATTCAAATACCAGTGAAATGTTTAAAGATATAATAAACCTCCCAACTTTCTCAGATGAGCCCTGGATAACAGCAAGAGCCAAACACTCAGACTATGATAACCTCTCATTACATGTTGTATAACTGAGTGTTCATACTCACAAAGCCACTAAAGCAGGGATATGCGGAATTTGCGGACCTCCAGCTGTTGCAGAACTACAAGTTCCATGAGGCATAGCAAGACACTGACAGCCACAAGCATGACACCCAGAGGCAGAGGCAGGATGGGACTTGTAGTTTTGAAACAGCTGGAGGACTGCTAATTGAATATCCCTGCACTAAAGAATTTGTTTTGTGTAGAGTGAAATATACCTCGTTGATCCTGCCTTCATCTGTTCCTCTCATCTTCTCTGTTTCCCTATTGCAGGCTGAGATTTTGTAGACCAGCTGGTGTCCTCTACTGAGCATGCTCAGTTCTAGGCTCTTCATTTCCTTCTTTTTCTTATCTGTCCAGCCCATGTGGCTATAGAGTCACATGTGAATGTGTACATGGTGGTAAGTGACACTCCCCTCCCTCCCTCCTCCTCCATGTTCTCCTATTGCTAAACAATATGGGGGCAGGTAATAGAAGCCCCTCTAAATGATCCTTCCCTGCAAATGCCAAAGAACAGGGAAAGATCACATGACTACACAACAGTTCTGCAAGAATAGGGTACTTTATAAAAAAATAAAAAAAATACAGTGGCATGATATATATGATTTATGTGAATGAATTACAGCAATTCACACTTCTCTATTTAGCATCATCTTAAGGTGCCATGTCCTTCCCACTGATCCCAAGGCCCTTTACTCCTATCGCAGGGCCATTTATTAAGGTCCCGCAGCAGGACCCTTTCACATGTTCTGCAGTGGGCCCCCTTCATGCTGTCTTGGGGCCGCCCCACGGTGGCAGAACGCCAGGGCCTAGTCGCAAGTGTGACCTTTCCTACCCTGGTAGTTCTGCCACTGGTGTCCATAGTTTTTATTTTTGTTATTTTATCTAGGGGGCAGCAGGACCAAGGTCAGTCATTGTAGGTGGTCAGGTGTAATTAATACTTAGCTGATCCTTCATAGGCTCCTCTGCCCCCCCCTCTTCTTGGACTTGTAGTTCAGCCTCCTCTGGATCCCCTTCCCCCATGACAGGTCCTCTTCCCCCTCCTACTGACTGGTGTATGGCTCAGGAACAGAAAGGCAGGACAGGCTTAGTGATGGGGGTGGGGTAACCAGTCTCGAATCTCTTCCCCTAAGACAGGTCCTCTTAATCCCTCCCCCTGATCCATGTAAGGTTCAGGGACAGGGGGGCAGAGGGGCTCGGTGACAGGGGGCTAGGGTAGCCAGTCTCTAATACCCTCCCCATGACAGGTCCTCCTTACCCCTCTTGCTGACTGGTGTAAGGCTCAGGGACAGGAGAATGAGTGGGCTCAGTGACAGGGGGCTGGGGTAGCCAGTCTCTAATACCCTCCCCCATGACAGGTCCCCCTTACCCCTCCCGCTGACTGGTGTAAGGCTCAGGGACAGGAGAATGAGTGGGCTCAGTGACAGGAGGGTGGGGTTGCCAGTTTCTAATCCTCTCCCCCATGACAGGTCCTCTTTTCTCCTCCCTCTGACTGGAGCATGGTGCTGGGTCACAATTGCGACCCCTGTAGCTATGAACCTGATCATTACAGTTACCACACTTAGTTCCATGCACTAACATGCTATGCAGTAATGCACAATAAAATGAGCATTGTACTGCATGTCACTACAACACATATACTGTATGTGAATGGGCCTTGCATGATCAGGACCGCTGATAAGGTAGTACAACTGGCCTTCCAGTACTGGGCCCGGGCCTCATCAGTTCAAAAGGGATCCCAGGCACCTGCTGATCAGGAGGGCTGGCTGTACCGACTTATTGCTGACACCGATCCTCTTGTGGCTTCCCCAGGTGGATTGGTTCCAGTATCTGCGTATAACTTATGTTGTATGTGTGTCCACTAATAACGGTTTTAGTGAATTTTTAGTGAGCATATTGTTTGATATTTTCAGGTAGGCGTGTATGGGGATACATGTATGGGCATGTATGGGGCCCTGTGATTTCTAACAGCAGCCCTATACATTATGCAGTCTGAAATAGAATTGTAAGCAGAACCCAGGAACAATGATTCTGCTGCAAAATAAATTTAAATGTCTTGACAACTGTGACATAGTAATGAAGCTATCAGTGTATTTAATAATGTTTAAATGTTAATTCATTATTAGCAATTTCAACAATGCAGAAGCAGTTTGAGAAAAGCTTTAGAAAAGGAAACACTGTGCAATAAATACTTTACAACTTTTGCGGAAATTTAATTTTCTAAAGGAAATCAAAAAACATTTTTTTTTTTGTGGGGTTTAGAAACAAATTATATAGGAACAAAATTGTATGCATTTTATTCCCTATAATCTTTAGATTAATTATTTAACCTCTTGACAGCCAGATGTTATGGCTGCACATTATAAAGCGCCGCCAAGAATTGCTCTTCAATTTGGTACCGAAAAGGTTATCCATCCTCTTTAAAGAAGCTTGGAGAAAATTGTAAGTCATTTTGATTCAGAATAAGTCCCCTCTTTGCTGTTATTTCATGCACTGATTCCTATGCAGAGCTGTGATTTATAGTGAACCACTGACCTCTGAAAAGCAGAGACTGGGATGGGTGACTGGTTTTGAATGGTGACACTGGCAGTTGACAAAATGCCCCAAGCAAAATGAATTTACTCCCAGTTTCCTCAATCATCAACAGACAACCACCCACCATCACAACTGCTACCCCCTCCCCTTTTTCTCAGATGACCCCCCAACTGACTTCTCCTTAACAAGATCAGCCTGCCAGCTTCTACAAAATTTACAGCGTACTGTTGAAGTGTGTCCTATGCAATGTACTGTCACCCTCACTCAATCACAGCAGAGATGGATGAAAACTGGCAATGTCCACTGTGCAAGGATTGCTACAACAACTATATCTGTCTACTAACACAAGCTCATGTAAACTTTACTGGAATAGCATGTGTGTAAGATAAATATAAATAAATATGTGTGCGTGTGTATGTATATAATGTGTATATACCGTATATACTGTATACACACACACACTCATTATACTGTATATACTGTTAGGGGAATAGGCTCAGCTGGTAGTAAAAGTGATAAACTATGCATGAGACACCCAGGAAGAGTCCAAGCATGATTCTTCTGCATTTTTGCTCAGCAAGGCAGAAAACAAACACATTTTCAGTGCAGGAGGGCTTTGTACAGCAAGTCTATTTCATAAAACAAGTATAACATCTGCTCGTCCCGGCAACTACCTAAACTCAGGTCAGTCCCTGGCTAACAGGGTGCCCCTTAACCGGTTCCCGACCGTGCTCTGTATATTTACTGCTGCAGAGTGTCAGCGTCCCACGAATTGCCGTATAGAAGCGGCAGCACGCCCGCCGCACTCTGCAGGAGTGTGCCCGCGGCTCAGACGGACCTGATGTCTGCCGGTGAGCCGCGATGACCTGCCAGAGAGAAAGAATGGGGAACCGCCGATGTAAACACAGCAGTTCCCCGCTCTGTCAGTGGGTATGTAAGAGATCTACCTGTCACTGGAATCAGTTAGATCTCTAATGCCCATGGTAGCCCAGCCCCCTCACAGTTAGAACACGCCTAGGGAACACAGTTAACCCCTATATCTCCCCCTGCAGATTAACCCCTTCACTGCCAATGACATTTACACAGTAATCAGAGGATATTTAAATTTCTGATCGCTGTATAAATGTCATTGGTCCCAAAAATGTGTGAAAAATGTCCGACATGTCCGCCCCAATATAAAAGTCCCAATAAAAATCGCAGATCGTCGCCATTACCAGTAAAAAGGAAAAAAAATGTAAAAACGCCAGAAATCAATTCTCATGGTTTGTAAATGCGGCAATTTTTGCACAAACCAATCATTCAACGGCCAAAAATATGAGAAAAAATATAAATCGGCCAAAACCGATGAATAAATTTGTTTTTTTATATTTTTTTGTATTTGTATTTTAGCAAAAAGTAAGAAATATTGTTTGTCGCTCTTTTTTTGTTCATAGCAGTGATCAGAAATAACGCAGAGGTGATCAAATATCACCAAAAGAAAGCTCTATTTGTGGGGAAAAAAAGGACGTAAATTTTGTTTGGGTACAACGTTGCACGACCGTGCAACTGTCAGTTAAATCGACGCAGTGCCGAATCGCAAAAAGTGGTCTGGTCCTAACATGGGAAATCCTTCCGGGGGTGAAGTGGTTAAAGTGATTGTAAACTCTCATTAGTTTTTTTCTTAAAAATAACAAATATGTTATACTTAACTCCTCTGTGCAGTTGGTTTTGCAAAGAGCAGCCTGGATCCTCCTCTTCTCGGGTCCCTCTTCGGCTCTTCTGGCCCTTCCCTCCTGACATGTGCCCCCACAGCAAGCAGCTGACCCGAGTCACAGCTCCCTGTGTCCATTCAGACATAGAGCCCCAACTAGGCCACGCCCCCTCTCTCCTCATTGGCTCACTGACTTTGATTGACAGCAGTGGGAGCCAATGGAGCTTCGCTGCTGCCTCAGCCAATGAGGAGGAGAGTCCCGGGCAGCCTAGTCTCTCGTTCAACATCGCTGGATAGAGGTGGGCTCAGGTAAGTATTAGCGGGTGCTGGGGAGGCTGCTGCACACCAAAGGTTTTTTATCTTAATCTATAGAATGCATTAAGATAAAAAAAAACCTTTTGACTTTACAATCACTTTAATGGATTTGCTAAAATAAACAGGCAGCACATGTACCTTTTTAGTGTTCTGTCAGAAATCATCCTTTTTACACTGCAGCCAGCTCCCACAGCAGAGAGAGACCTGAGCATCAGTCAGCTTGCATAAAAATTAGTTTGTTGACATCTTAGATGAATTAATAAGGTATAACTACTAGGTATGATGGGAACCTTGGAGGGTTTTTGCTCTCAAATAGGAATGGGCTTGGGCGTGTTCGTATCGAACCCGCCAGGAAGCCATCACTGCACACCACCAATCATAGGCAGCGTGTGTATGTGCAGCTGCCGGTGGGGAAATGCCTCACTGCCTATGATTGGCGGTGTGCAGTGATGGCTTCCTGGCAGGTTCGATCCAAACACACCCAAGCCCATCACTACTCCCAAAGCTCCACAAAGCCTGTGGGCTCTAGGACCCAAGACAGAACTTAAAGAGGAGCTACAGGCTCCTTCAGAAAAAAATAAAAGTCAGCGGCTACAAATACAGTAGCTGCTGACTTGTAATTTTAGGACACTTGCCTGTCCAGGAATTCAGCAGTGTCTTCATCTGAGCTGATTTTTCAGTCGGCTATCAGTGATCCCCATTAAGGGAGACCAGCAGTGAAGCCTTGTGCCTTCACAACCAGTACCCTACTGCACATGCGTGAAGCACGCTGCGCTCTGTGAATGGGCCAGCAGCGGGAAAAGGAGGAGGGGCGGTGGGTGAACTTCAGCAGTAAACTCAGCCGGAAGTGGGAGCAAGTATACCTGTCAAAACCAGTTACCTGCCCCCCCCCCCCCCCCCCCCC
>BLSH010441650.1:654565-665892 GCA_018402905.1 Glandirana rugosa
CAGTACCTCCGGACTGTTTATAGAGCCAATGGCCCCCTTAGGGTTGGCTGGTAGTTGTGGTTCACCTGTTACTCTGCCCTCAGTCACACACTTTTCCTCTCATCCGGAATCACGGAACAGGCCTGTACTTCGTTTTGTTGTTTTATTGGGGGAATAAACTTGGATGGGGTAGGGATGACTGTGGGATGCCCAGTAAATCAACGAATGGGACCGTACTATATATGCCACAGTATATACACTCCTCTTCCTCCAGCACTGACGCTTGCTGACTGTTTCACGCCTTACTTCTCTCCTGCGCACTACTTGTTCTTCCAAGCCTGAAAGGCAATTTGTCAGGCCTCCATGACACACGTTCCTTCACCACAGCTAGCGCATGGTGAGGCCTGCACTTCTGCCAGCAGGGCCTCCAGACTGCCTATTACAGGCAAGGGCCACGGGCTCCCAGATTGTGAAGCCACGGGTCCTCAGGGTGTAGCTAAGTACGTTGGTGCTAGCTGGGAATGGATGGACTACTACTCCCGGCCCATCATCTTACAGGCCCCTCCGGCCCACCTCACTGTCCAATGACGCTCCATCCACTGACTGGTTCCTCCAACTTCCACAGACTGTCCTCTGTCTCCTTAAAGCCTGCTCCAGCCTTTCTGTCCAGCTCCCAGGTTCTGTCACTCACCGACACCGGTGGATCCTTTCAAGAGTCCTTACTGTTATATATATTACGATCCTGGGCCTACCAGAGCGAGCAGAGGGAAACAAACCTACAGAGTTTATTGAGCAGCTAATGATCTCCCTGTTTAATTTGGGCACTATGCCATCCACCTATGTGGTAGAGCGAGCACACAGGGTCCCGTCAACACCACCTGCCCCTGGAAATCCACCAAGGCACTTTCTATTACGTTTCTTAAATTTTATAGATCGTGATCGTATATTAGTTGCTGCTCGAGCGACCTCAGAGTTAAAGTATGAAAATTCCAAATTACTTTTTTTACCCGAATACTCGCAAGAAATACAGCAGCATCGTAAAACTTTTATGGATGTCCGCAGAAGACTTAGGGAAAAAAATATTAGTTTCAGCCTACTATATCCCAGCAGACTGAGAGTGGCTAATAGCGAACGGGCCTGTTTTTTCGATACCCCTGAGGCAGCTATGCACTGGCTAGATTCACATTAAAATCAAAAGTAGATTTCTTCTTATTTTTCCTTAACATTGGAGCTCCATTGGATTGAATGATGTGTGGACCACTCCTTTTGCCTTTTTCCTTTGATTCTTTTTTCTTTTCGGCCTCATACACACGGACGTTTTTTGACGCTTTCTGGCGTTTTTTGCAGCTCTCCATGTTAGTCAATGGCCCCATAAAAACGTCGGCGTTTTTGAGCTGTAGATGACGTCGGTGTTAGTGAGCTGAAACTAGAACCCACAGCCATCGCGTTCTGAGGCTGTAACGTTTTGGCATTTTTTGACGCCGACGCCACAATATGCCAACAAACGCCAACAAACGCCAACAAACGCCACCTATTATTATACCGGCATTTTCTTCTGGCATTTTTTGACGCCAACGTTTTTAGGTTGAAAAATAGTAGAGGGATGATTTTTTTTTAAAAAACGCCTATTGACGCAGACGCTCACTAACGCTCAAAAACGCCGATGCATAACGCCGAAAAACGCCGACTTTTTTTCCTTCATGTCGGGCCCGACGTTTTGTTTATTTTTTTAGAAACGTCCGTGTGTATGAGGCCTTCTAGTTTTTTTTTTTTAGAATTATATGCTTGTATATACTGACTCTGGTTAGATTGCTATAGTCGGTTAAGATAGTTGAGGGGGTTTTTGTTTTTTTTTGTTTGTCATATCCACAATCTCCCCTTTTTTGTTTTTTTGGGAGTGATGATGGACGTGTACAGGGTAAATATATGTTAAATAAATATATAAATAAATATATGTTATTAGGGATTTTGTTTTTGATGTACATATGTATTTTTACGTCCAGGTGCTCTTTAGAATTATTACTTTCCAATAGGCCACATCTATTTTCCTTGGAGCTACAGGTGATACTCGAAAAATTAGAATATCTTGCAAAAGTTCATTTATTTCAGTAATGCAACTTAAAAGGTGAAACTAATATTTGAGATAGACTCATTACATGCAAAGCAAGATAGTTCAAGCCATGATTTGTCATAATTGTGATAATTATGGCTTACAGCTCATGAAAACCCCAAATCCACAATCTCAGAAAATTAGAATATTGTGAAAAGGTGCAATATTCTAGGCTCAAGGTGTCCCACTCTAAACATCTAATTAAGCCATAACACCTGCAAAGGATTCCTGAGCATTTAAATGGTCTCTCAGTCTGGTTCAGTAGGAATCACAATCATTGGAAAGACTGCTGACCTGACAGTTGTGCAGAAAACCATAATTGACACCCTCCATAAGGAGGGAAAGCCTCAAAAGGTAATTGCAAAAGAAGTTGGATGTTCCCAAAGTGCTGTATCAAACCACATTAATAGAAAGTTATGTGGAAGGGAAAACTGTGGAAGGAAAAGGTGCACAAGCAGCAGGGATGACAACAGCCTGGAGAGGATTATCTGGAAAAGGCCATTCAAAGGTGTGGACTTTCACAAGGAATGGACTGAGGCTGGAGTCAGTGCATCAAGAGCCACCACACACAGAAGGATCCTGGACATGGGCTTCAAATGGTGTATTCCTCTTGTCAAGCCGCTCCTGAACAACAAACAACGTCAGAAGTGTCTTACCTGGGCTGAAGAAAAACAGACCTGGTCTGTAACTCAGTGGTCCAAAGTCCTCTTTTCTGATGAGAGCAAATTTTGCATCTCATTTGGAAACCAAGGACCCAGAGTATGGAGGAAGAATGCAGAGGCACACACTGCAAAATGCTTGAAGTCCAGTGTGAAGTTTCAGCAGTCTGTGTTTATCTGGGGAGCCATGTCATCTGCTGGTGTTGGTCCACTGTGCTTCATTAAGTCCAGGGTCAACGCAGCTGTCTACCAGGAGATTTTGGAGCACTTCATGCTTCCTTCCGCAGACGAGCTCTATGGGGATGCTGACTTTATTTTCCAGCAGGACTTGGCAACGCCCACACTGCCAAAAGCACCAAAACCTGGTTCAATGGCCGTGGGATTACTGTGCTTGATTGGCCAGAAAACACGCCTGACCTGAACCCCATAGAGAATCTATGGGGCATTGCCAAGAGAAAATGAGAGACATGAGACCCAACAATGCAGAAGAACTGAAGGCCACTATTGAAGCATCCTGGTCTTCCATAACACCTCAGCAGTGCCACAGGCTGATAGCTTCCATGCCACGCCGCATTGAGGCAGTAATTGCTGCAAAAGGGGCCCAAACCAAGTACTGAGTACATATGCATGCTTATACTTTTCAGAGGTCTGATATTGTTCTATGTACAATCCTTGTTTTATTGATTGCATGTAATATTCTAATTTTCTGAGATTGTTTAGGGGTTTTCATGAGCTGTAAGCCATAATCATCACAATTATGACAAATCACGACTTGAACTATCTTGCGTTGCATGTAATGAGTCTATCTCATATATTAGTTTCACCTTTTAAGTTGCATTACTGCAATAAATGAACTTTTGCACAATATTCAAATTTTTCGAGTATCACCTGTATGTCCTGATTTACATATGATATATTTCTTACATGGCAAAACGTAATAGTGAATCCTTTACAGTTTTTTCATGAAACATCAGGGGACTTAAAGCGGTAGTAAACCCGCTTACCGAAATAAAAATAAAAAAAAAGCCTGCAAGAAAATCGCATAATATGTTAGTATGCATCGCATACTAACATATTATGAAATACTTACCTTAGAACGAGGCCCCCGATGCCCGAGTCGGTCAGCGCTAAGGACGCTGACATCTTTGTCCTCTTCTGTCTTCCGGGTACGCGGCTCCGGCGCTGTGAGTGGCCGGAGCCGCGTGACGTCACTCCCGCGCATGCGCGCGGGAGCTCTTCGCACCGGCAGCCAGCTCTGAGATGCCGGCCGCCTCGGCCGGATCGTCAGAGCGCATGCGCCGCTAATGTCAGCGGCTGCATGCAGGGCGAATATCTCCTGAACCATGCAGGTTTAGGAGATATTCTTTTTACCTACAGGTAAGCCTTATTATAGGCTTACCTGTAGGTAAAAATAGATTTTAGGGTTTACTACCGCTTTAATTCAAAATTTAAAAGGGCGCTCATGTTTCAATATTTAAAAATCTTATTCTCCCCAACTTATTTTTTTGCAGGACATTCATTTAATAGGCAATAAACGTACTGCCCTAAAAAAGCCATGGATACAAAAGTTATACCATGCTACGTATTCTACCTTTTCTAGGGGGATTTCAGTTCTAATACATAAGAATTTTCCACGTCAGATTGAAGAAACTTATTCCAACCCTCAGGGCAAATTTGTGTTACTAGTTTTTACAGTGGGGTCTGAAAAATATGTTGCCGTCAATATATATGTTCCTCCTCCTTTTTCACCTATAGTTTTATATTCTGTCATTGAGAAATTTATACCTTTTTGTCCTGCAAAAATATTGGTTATGGGAGTCTTTAATGCCACCCTGTCACCAGAATTGGACAGGCCTTTCCCTCCCAGATGTCACTCATCAGACCTGTCTGCCTGGGCTCAGGTGACTGGTTTGGCAGAGGCCTGGAGATGGAAGCATCTAGAGATTAGGTCATATTCCTGCTTCTCAGCATCACATAAGACAGCATCCCATATTGACTTAGCATTTACCAATCCATCACTTTTAGCGGATATTATAGAGGCTAAATATGTGCCCAGTGGTCTGTCAGATCATTGTCCATTGGCCATAGTGCTGCGCTCCTCCAATATTTGGAACGTGGCGCTATGACGACCAAGCCCCACTGGCTCTCTCATTCTGACCTTGTTGATAAAATTCCTCCTTAACTTCTGGGAACATAATACAGGATCTGCCTCACATGAAAATATATGGGATGCATTTAAGGCATTTATGAGAGGGCAGTATACCTCTCTTATAGCTGCTACAAAAAATAAGCAGAGGGCTACGGTTTTTGTCCTCGAACGGTCGGTGTCAGAACTTACGGCAGGATACACTTTAGACCCTACTCCCACTATTTTTGAATTATTGAAGGCCGCCCAGTGAGATCTACAACTATGTCTTGCGGAGGCCACTAGACTGGATATGCTTAAAAACAAAAAACAAGCTTTTGAACAGGGGGATAAAAATGGCCGACTACGGGCCATGATGGCCCAACGTGACAGTCCCCTTACGCTTTTCCCTGAACTTGTTACCTCTGACGGCAGGAAGGTGACTTCCCCAACAGATGTATTGGGGACTTTTCAAACGTTTTATGAGACACTGTACACATGTGGATTGGAGGATGATTGTCAACCACAAGACATGTAAGATCTTTTAGATCCTCTGGCATTAGGTTAGCTCTCTGATAAGGAGGGAGAAGCGTTAGTACAGCATTCTTAGAGTTAGATGTTTCCAATGCCATTCAATCTTTCCCTTTGGGAAAAGCACCAGGCCCAGATGGGCTCCCAATAGACTTTCTCACCACTTTTGGCGTCTCTATATACTCACTGTCTTAAAGTAGGGAAACTGCCTACATCTATGAATCACGAGTATGTGAATCTCATTTATAAATCCCTTAAAGACCCTAAGTTTTGTGCCTCCTACAGACCTATTGCATTATTGAATAGTGATCTTAAAATATTTACAAAGTTATTGGTTCGTAGACTACATCCAATACTATCCTCATTAATAGAGCCAGATCAAACGGGCTTTATGCCATGTAGAACTACAGATGTAAATCTACGAAGATTACACACCAATATCCATGCCCAACATTTAAACATAGGTACACGAATGGTGGCCTCACTAGATATTGAAAAAGCCTTTGACACCATAGAATGGCCTTTTTGTGGGAAATACTTTGTAGAATGGGATTTCCAGTGGTCTTCATTAAATGGCTTCAGACGATATATAGCTGCCCAACATCATCAGTGAGATTGGGTGGAGGACTCTCTTCCTTTTTTCAGCTCCATAGGGGCACTAGACAGGGCTGCCCTCTCTTCCTTCGCATTGGCCATTGAACTGGTGGCAGAAGTACTTCGCACCTCGCCACTTATTAGAGGTCTTCGCATTGGCATGCTGGAGGAGAGAGTTGCCCTATACGCCGATGATATGTTGTTGTTTCTCAACAACGCAGGTCCATCGCTACAGGGGGCACTTTCGGTCCTAAACTCCTTTTCTAAAGTTACTGGATTCAAGGTCCATTGATCTAAGTCCTTGTTGTTTCCAATTGATAAAGCGCCAAAATCACAGCTCCACCAGACACTTCTTTACAGTGGGTAGACACATTTAAATATCTGGGGGTAGTGATATCCCTAAATGCCACAAATTTCCTCTCCCTGAACCTGGCTCCTGTTATACAGGAGACTAAGATCAGGTTGAAGTCGTGGGAAAATCTGCCACTGTCCTTACTATGCCGTATTCATTTAATTAAAATGAAAATAATCCCCAAGCTTTTTTATCTTTTCAGGCATTCCCCACAATGGCTACCTAAGTTTTTCTTTACAAAACTGAATGTTTTCATCTTTTCGTTGGGGTTCTAAACCTCCCAGATACAAATTAAGTGCTTTAATGCGGCCATGTCTTCAAGGTGGGGTGGCCTTCCCAGGTCTTCACAAATATTTTCTGGCTACCCAATTAGTGACTGTATCTTGGTGGTTGAACCCTGATTGTTTTAACTTGTCTATGGGTCTGGAAGCTGCAGTAGTAGGTTCCCTGGAGTCACTTAGGTTTTTGGTCTTTAGGGGAAAAAGCCCTTTACAGACTAACTCCCTCCATGCTCACTACCTAGCGGGCATGGAGGGCCGAATTGGCATGTGAGGACTACCCAAAGACAGTAATCTCTCCTAAAGCTCTGATTTGGCAGAATCCCAACCTGTCACATATATATAAAATATCAGATCCATATGTATGGACTAAATATGGGATTAAATTAATATCACAAATAGTGTTGCATCAATCTTTAATTCCTTTATCCCAACTTTCATTTCTATATAACCTCCCTACACATTACTTTTTTCAATATCGCCAGCTCTCCCATGCCTTTTCTGCACAATTTCCGAAATCTTCCTGTGTGATGGTTGAATCAGGATTAGAACGAATACTCCGAACAAAATGTGAGGAGAAATCAACTTCCCATCTTTACTCTCATCTTTTATCAATATCTTTACAGCCATTAGAAAAGCTAAGGAATTGTTGGCAACAGGATATTTCCACATTAAACAACAAAGACTGGGATGACTGAAATGTTCGTTTAGTGCAGTTTAACCACTTCAATACTATGCACTTAGAACACTTTACTACCAGACCAATTTTCAGTTTTCAGTGCTGTTGCGATTTGAATGACAATTGCGTGGTCGTGCGACGCTGCACCCAAACAGGTTTTTTATCATTTTGTTCCCACAAATAGAGCTTTCTTTTGGTGGTATTTGATCACCCCTGCGGTTTTTATTTTTTGAGCTACAAATAAAAAAAGACCGAAAATTTTGAAAAAAAAAAAAATTCTCTATTTTTGTCACAAAACTTTGTAAATAAGTAAATTTTCTCCATCACTGGTGGGCACTGATGAGGCTACACTGACGGGCACTGATGTGGCAGTACTGATTGGCACTGATGAGGTGGCACTGATGATGAGGCACTTATATGCAGCGATGATGAGCACTGTTAGGCGGCACTAATAAGCAGCACTGACGGGTACTGAGAGGTGGCACTGATATACAGCACTGATGGGCACTGATATGCAGCACTGACGGACACTGCTAAGCGGAACTGATGGGCACTAATAGACAGCACTGATTGGCACTCATAGGCAGCACTGGGCACTGATAGGTGGCACTTATGGGCACTGATAGGTGGGCACTGGTAGGTGGCAATGGTGGGCACTGATATGTGGCACTGGTATGCATTGATAGGGGCACTGGTGGGCACTGATATGGGCACTGGTGGGCATATATACTGATAGGGGCTCATTTCCTGGTGGTCTAGGGTGGCATCTGAAGGTGGCACTGAGTGCCATCCACACTGGGCACTATGTTACTTACCTGGTGGTCTAGGGGGGTCTCCCTGGTGGTCCAGATCGGCTCCCTGGTGGTGCCTGGTCTGCTCCCTGGTGGTCCTGGGTGGGCACATCCCTGGTGGTCCCTGGGCAGGCTCCCTGGTGGTCTAGGGTGGCGATCCGAGGGAGGGCTGTGCTGATAAATCATCAGCACAAACCCTCCCTGTCAGGGATGCAGCCGATTGGCTCTCCACTCCTCAGGTCAGCAGTACAGGAAAGCCGATAAACGGTTGATGATTGGTCACGGCTGGTCACATGGTAAAGTGCTTCGGATCGAAGCGCTTTACCGAGATCGGTATTGCGGGGGGGGGTCAGACTGACCTCCCACACCACCGATCGCCGCGATGCGCGCCCGCCCCCCGGGCGCGCGGCGGCTTGTTATCCTGAGGACGTCATATGACGTCCAGTCAGGATAACTAAGCCACTTCCCGGCCGTCATTTTGCATACGGCGGTCGGGAAGTGGTTAAAATAGTACATGTCTTACCAAATTGTTGGCAGTGCCATACTCTACAGGGGGACTTTCTGCACATCTTTTGGTACTGTCCTAGAATTAGGAAATATTGGGAGGAGGTATTAGCTGTGATTGAGCTAGTTTCCTCAGTCCCAATTTAACCTGCTATAGAGATATGTTTATTGGGATTAGTTGGAACATTGATGCCGACTGTTGGGAGAACCTTGATAGAGGTACTTCTGTTTTATGCAAGAAAAAACATTGCTATGCAATGGAAAAAATTAACCCCCCCGTCCCTGACCCAATGGAAGAAGTTGGTACATAGTTGCCTTTCTATGTATAAAGACACTTATATAAATAGAGGTTGCCCCTCAAACTAAGAGAAGGTGTGGTGAACCTGGTTATCAACATCCTCAATAGCTTGAGTCAAGGAGGAACTGACTATAAACACCACCTGTTTATGTTTGTTTTTGTGTGGTTAAGTTCGATGTTATGGTATGTCTTCTTTATAATAAAACAATAAAGATATATTTTAAAAAAAGTGAGTCCTTACTGTAGCCTCTCTGCTGCTCTCCTGCTCCTGTGTGCTGCTCCAAGAACCGACTCTGCTCCTCACTGCACCCGAGCCACCAGGCCTCAAGGTCACACCCCCCCAGACTGGGGGCTCCCCGAAGAGGCCTCTGCAACACTGCTACATCTCCACTCTTCCACCCGACACTCTCCTCCCCCCACTGGGTTGTCCCAGGGTATTTAAGGAGGCCTGCCCCCTGCCAATCCAGATTGGGGTTTAAACAGGGCTCCCTAGAACACCCAGATGGTCACACCTATCCTTCAGCCTCTCTCTCCAGAATATTCCAGCGCCTTCTGGAAAGAAGTAGGAGGATCTGATGACATCATCTAGGAACTGCCCAGTTCTCCCTGAGCCCCTCCATGCCCAGAAACCAAAACAATCAGGCCTGACTAAATTTTACCATACCTATCAAAAAAACTACACACTCTTGCTCCCACCTACCAGGGGACGCTACATATATACAGTATCTCACAAAAGTGAGTACACCCCTCACATTTTTGTAAATATTTTATTATATCTTTTCATGTGACAACACTGAAGAAATGACACTTTGCTAAAATGTAAAGTTAAGAGTGTACAGCTTGTATAGCAGTGTAAATTTGCTGTCCCCTCAAAATAACTCAACACACAACCATTAAAGTCTAACCCGCTGGCAACAAAATTGAGTACACCCCTAAGTGAAAATATCCGAATTGGGCCCAAAGTGTCAATATTTTGTATGGCCACCATTATTTTCCAGCACTGCCTTAACCCTCTTGGGCATGGAGTTCACCAGAGCTTCACAGGTTGCCACTGGAGTCCTCTTCTACTCCTTCATGACGACATCACGCAGCTAGTGGATGTCAGAGACCTTGCGCTCCTCCACCTTCTGTTTAAGGATGCCCCACAGATGCTCAATAGGGTTTAGGTCTGGAGACATGCTTGGCCAGTCCATCAACCCTCAGCTTCTATAGCAAGGCAGTGGTCCTCTTGGAGGTGTGTTTGGGAGTGTTATCAAGTTGCAATACTGCCCTGTGGCCCAGTCTCCAAAAGGAGGGGATCATGCTCTGCTTTAGTATGTTACAGTACATAGTGGAATTCATGGTTCCCTCAATGAAATGTAGCTCTCCAGTGTCGGCAGCACTCATGCAGTCTCAGACCATGACACTCCCACCACCATGTTTGACTGTAGGCAAGAGACACTTGTCTTTGTACTCCTCACCTCAGAGGCGGCTCTTTAATTAGGCAAATTAGGCAGTCAATAAAACGTGAAAGATGGCTGCGCTACCCACTAGAACAATGGCAAATAGAGCACAGCTGCAACTTATAAAGTGTGAATTCTACACCAACATAATAATAAAAATAAATAAATTGCGCTTGTGTATATATTTGTCAGTCAGCACATCCCGTGCATGTGTATGGATTAATTAATACAAAACCAAAATGTATTGAAAAAGACAACAAAAGTGCATATGGAAAAGGTAGGTTCAAAAAAGATGTGAAACTTGTCCAAGTAGCCGTGACCAGTAAACATCCACCACACCACCACTTCAGTGAAAGATCCTCCACCAATTGAGATGTGCCCTTACCGAGACCCCTGGACCCCTTATTACAGGGGGTCAGGGAACGCCTGTGTGGATATAAGACCTCCACTGAGCCACAGAAGCCGGCCTTCTCAGCGCTGTCTTCCGGATATGTATGACACGTTAAGCTCAACATGGAAACAGAAGGGCCGCAATAGTGTAATAACTTTTAAAAGCAATCAAATTTATTTAAAATGTTGCACTTACAAACTTCCAATGAAAAAATCGCAGACAACAAACAATCCTCGTTCGTTCATTCAGCGGTGACCTGGAGACATCAATATAGGTGTGTCCGCAAGGGACTGGGGGACATTATTCCCCAGGTCCCCAGAGCCATTCCCGTGTAGAGTTAACCACCTCCTAGAAAGTGACTTCACCACCACACCACCTACAAATGACCAGTGCCGATGAACCTGTTCAAAGTGTAGAAAAAACTTGGATGGAAAAGGTATACGTGAAAACAACAGAAAAAGTTATGTAAAACCAAAACATAATTAATTAGGTATGTGTACGTGCCCTACACGACTGACTGTTTATATATGTGTTCGCGTTAAATAAATAAAAATAATAATACAACCACATCTTAAGTGTGAAATATTCAACGTC
>BLSH010441650.1:692051-703485 GCA_018402905.1 Glandirana rugosa
GAAATTTGCAGTTACTTTCGAGCTAACCTACCTGGCGATGCTTCCCCCATAAAAAGTTGGGCTGCTCAAAAGGCTGCTATCAGAGGCAAACTAATACAAATAGCATCTAGAGCCAAACAAATGTGTGAGTCTAATACTAAACAAAGAGAAAGAGAACTATCGCTCCTTTATAGGGAAAAGAGACGCCATCTCCAGAAAGATTTAAGAACAGAGATCGAAGCGACCTGTACAGCTCTGAATTTAAGTCTCACCACAAAGGACAAAAAAACACTTAGAAGGGCTAGGCATAAATTGTATACATTAGGCGACAAACCTAGCACACCACTAGTGAAAAAATATCAACCAAACCATTCACTTCAGCTCTTACCAATTTGCGCTTACATACAGGCACAGCTAAGCAAAATCCCCAGCTCATTACCAGATTACCAGGGATTTTTTTTACTTTCTGTACCAAATAGTATACACGGCCTGATTACCTCTCAGCAACCACAGGCAAATAATTTTTCAGTGATCTCCCTATACCGACTCTTTAGAGGACACAGTGAGAACGTCTAGAAGCAGACTTCTCAGAGGAAGAAATCATGCCGGCTGTCCAACTATTGAATCCCTCAAAAGCACCGGGTCCAGATGGATTCTTGGAACACCACCACAAGAAATATAAGGAGATTTTAGTGCTCCACTTATGTAAATTTTTAATGGTATTAAAGAAGCTCTCCCCTTACCCCCTTACGAAACTGCAGCATATATGCATGTTATCCTGAAACCAGGTAAAGATTGTCCCATCTCCCTAATAAATGTTGATCTTAAAATTATGACAAAAATCCTGGCAATGAGGATCAACTCATTCTTACCTCAATATATCCATTTCCCTCAAACAGGCTTTGTTCCTTATAGGCAAGCTTCAGACAAAACAAGAAGGGTAATAGATATAATTTTAGTTGTACAAGCTAACTGGGACAAGGGAGATAAACAACATGGCATGCTCCTCCCCCTTGATCTGCAAAAGGCCTTTGACTTACTGGCATGAGACTATTTGTTCTATGCTCTATGAAAACATGTATTTGGGTCTTATTTTTTGTCTTGCGTGAGCCCATAGCTCCACTAATGATCAAAGGCTATGGAAATCATCTCTTCAATATACCGTATGTTGAGGTACTTACTCACCAGGGTTGCTCATTATCTCCAATTCAGTAATATAACATGGGTACCAGCTCAGAATCCATAACCTCAACTGCACTGTTCTTCACCTACAGTATATACAAACGAGTACTGGAGGAAGTATTGTTGCAGTTTTTGGAATCTCTATTTTGTTAATTATTTTATACTATTCATGTACTGGATGTATTTGCATTCATATGTCATGACTGTTTTATTTTAATCGCAGTGGAACACACCTATGTTGGGTGCAGATCCTATGCAGTTTATGTAATTTTTATAAATAAACATTAACTTTTATTATATTTGGTGGCGTCTCAAAAGTCCCACCCTTAGGGGGGTTCTTGATTGATACACCTACAGTATATCAACGGCCTTTCTGATATATTACTATGTATGGTCTGGTAAACAGCTACCTCTAAAAAATATATGAAGTGATGTTGTATGCTGATCACTAGCATGGCAATTTTTTCACATTCCCAGATTATAAATCCATATTCCTCTGCAGTGTATGTAAATAGATGCTAAATAATGGGCACTCATTTGTGGAGATCAGCTATTAAACCAGCTATTGGCCAGAATTATGGCAGCGGACACTGCCACACTAGTTACTGGAATGAAGCTCATTTTAGAAATGTACTGTATGTAGTGCACTCAGCCCTAGTGGATGATACAGAACTGTTATTAGTTCATTAACAAGTCTGTCCATACCCTGTACCCTTACCCTGAGTGTAACAGGGACCATTAAAATATGTATTTTTGAACCTGCTAATGCTGGTTAGTTACTTTAGCTCTAGTATGCCAGTGTTTCAATAGAAAGGATACATATTTGGGGGGAACACCCTACCAAACGCATGGTGCTGCTTGTAAGACCAACAGACAAAAAAAAATGCATATTACGGCGCACACATGATACTTACTCCTGCCAGGCTGTTTAAAAGCATCTAAACGTATATAGCAAAAAATGCAAAAATACGGGGGGTTTGGTCACACTGAATGGCCATGACGTGCTTAAGCCCACTGACTGCTGCAAAGTACCCTGTTTTAACAGTGGGTTCCTACACTGCCCTTAGAGTGAATGTTCCTATCTCTTAAACCATGGAAGCCAACGCTTCTCTTTATGGGAGACCAGAAAACACATCCCATGGTGTGGGTTTCAATAGAATCTGTCTCTGAATTATGATGATAGCTTTACTCAATATGGTTACCTTCCTTTGTGTCCAGCAATACAAAATTATTCCACAGCAATTGGATCTTCTTTTTTTAACTATATTTTATACAGAGAAAATGTCTCTACAGTTTGTGGAATGTACAATATCCTGACACTTCACTGGCTGTATGCTTGTTTGCTCACTAAGTAGTATAGATAGGATATGGAAAAAATTCTCAGAGCTTGTAGTTGCAAAAACACAGCAGCATTGACAGTGTTTATATCTCTATCCTGGCAGGTTTCCTTTTGAAAACCCGCTCAATGTTAAAACTATCACCATTATGAGGGCCATTTATAACAATGTCCGTGTATTGGTTCATTTTCCAACTTGCACTGGAAATAGAAAACCTGATGTCTTATTTGAGCTTCATTCTATTTTATTAAAGCATCTTTTATGTTAAAAAGATTAACACTCTTTAACTGGTTACATTATGGGATCTCACCACTGATGTTCCAGAATATGGAACTACAGAGTAAAAGTGAATTCATTGTTCGAGAATGTTGGTACTGCAAATCTTTGCCCTTCTCAGCATGTTCAGAATATCTGCACCCGCAGCATCATCACATAACCTCTGTGGCCCAGTTATAAAAGATAAATGTCAGCACCTCTGGGATTGTATTTCAAATGTTTTCTCTCCATTTTTCTTGTTAAGTAAGTGATTCTTCAAAAGTCTTCTATTAATTAACAAGGATCATTAACTCCTTTCCTGCTGGGATAGATCATAGTGAACCTAAACCTAAAAATAGTATATTTTCTATCTTATTGGGAATATATAGAATTATTAATTGTGCCTAAGCAGTACTTTGACAAATTTAATTTTTGTCTTGAATTACTTCTTTAACATAGAAGATCACTTCCCAGTGTATGAGGGTGCCTAATCACTCCTGTCCTACAGCCTCATAGCTGGATATCTGCAGCGTGAGAGGCACTGCTGCCTGTGATTGCTAGTCACACACGATCTGAAGACAAGGTGATCTCCATACAGGGATGCTCACTGTTTTTTTTTTTTTGTTAGAGAGAAAGCTGCAGTATAATGATCTCCCTGCTTCTGATTCATCCAATCAGTATATTCTCCCAAAAGTAATCGGATCACCATTTATCAAGGGGCAACTTTGACATAAGGAAGCAAAGCCCTGCTCCTCAACCAAAATGGATGAATGGATGTGATCACTTACATTCATAACATTCTCTATGCTCCCCCATGCTGCTGCTGCAGCTTGTCTGCCACTAAGCATTGTTTAAATTACCATCGGTTAGAACGCCTCTTTTTCTCATTGTCTACTTTTTTGACTCATAATAGAGAGTGAACAAATCTGTAAAAAATAGTCTAAGGCTGGGTTCACACCTATGCGATTTGGATGCGGCTTACACTGCATCTAATTCTCAGGACACCTGAAAACATGTTGTTTTTAATATGTCCAGTTCACATCTGTGTAGTGCATTCGCAGTCTGCATTGCACAGACAACGTGTGCGTTTTCTGTGCAGTGCGGTACAAATTCCAGCCCCATTTTGTTCAATGAGAACGCATCTAGTTCGTAGGTGTGTTCTGCACTGAACGGAGATCTTTCCCCCTTCTCACTGCACCTTCCCCATACCACCCAGGGTAGCCGATGCACTTCCCACAGGCATCGGAGCTGGAACTTGTACCACTATGGTGTGAATCCAGCCTGAGAGTGTGGGGCCAGCAAGGCCATCCACATAGCAACTTTCAGATGGATTTGAATAATGTGTACCCAGCTTAAGACTGCCTTTAGTTTATCACTGTTACTGTAACAGTCCAAAGTACATAACGTGTGGTAACTAGTAAAAGGGAACCAAAAAATTGAAAGGGAACACTGTCTACTATAGAGACAAAGTATGGAACTGTAGTGGAGTGCCCATTACTCACCATGCTCAGGTACAGGCCCCTTTAACTTAATTTCTCACAACTACTGGGTTCCTGAAGACACCAAGAGAAGATAAGCGCCTCTGCTTCCCTCCCAGCTCAGAAACGACCCTCAAAGATGTAATCTCCTGCGCCCAAGTGTGGTGTTTTAAGAATGAAAAGGACTCTCCTCCTGACTAGTCTTGTAAATGTAATGCACGGCCGTCTTGCTGCCCTCTCAGAACTGTGGGTATCCTTAAGGACAGAAAAAATAAAAAGGACAAAACCTCATATTGAGGTGCACAAATCAAGGGACTTTAAAAGGATGCTGTTAATGAAGCAATAGAGACACACACATATATATATATATATATATATGAAGTTTATTGACATATATAATTATTAAAAAAGAGATTTTATAAACTCATTCAATAGATATACACATATGCTTAGAGCAGGGGAATACAAGTGGAGTAGTCTGACGTTTTGTAGACATTCACTGCTCCTTCAAGGTAGCTCCACACTCCCTGATTCTAGTAATTGATATACAAACACTATCATTAATACCTGCACAATTTAATTATCATATCACTGAAACAGATAATGTAATAAATGCTCACCATATAGTATATCATATAGATGGAACCATTCCCCAATATCCATAGGGCAGAACACCTCCAAGGGCAAGATAGGCAGTAGCGTCAGAGCTACACGCCATGTTTGGTGGGCTCTGGACCACATCTACAGGCCACGGCCATGGTCAGGATATGAATATCAAGACCTAAAAATAGACAGAAGCCACTTCGTCCACTGGATAGTGATCCCTATGTTCAAATAAAAATGCTAAGTATGGCAAACAAGGTGCATCTATATATCCCCCAAAGCCACTCTGCCATAGGAATAAGAGTATATTGGCTCAATCAATAGTATACCTTTCAATGTTAGGATGGATCCACGTAATCCCAGCCAACCGCTGAAGAGGAGTGACAGCCGTTTGTGGCCGCCGCTCGCTATATACAGTCCCACCGGAAGTGACGGATTTGGCACAGCTCCCTGACGTCACTTCCAGTGCAGGCGCCCTGATGGAGGAGCAGGCATGCAGACACACACATTTTCCACTGCCAGGCAGGGGACGTGGCGCAGCATACAAACCTAACACCTCGCACCTAACCACTCCCTCCGTGAGGCATGTGGTCCATACCACATGCCTCACAGAGGGAGTGGTTTATATGGCAACCTGCGTTTGTGGGGCCTTCTATATTGGGAGAAGATCCCTGGCCAAACATATTCAGGACAGGACCACCTGTATTATATTGATGCAGGCCTCCTATATATGCCTATCAGCAAGCATGTGGGTCTCCAACACAGTTATGACCCTGCCGTGATATCATTTTTTGTCCTGGCTTATATCCCACCTAGCTCCTGTGGGGGGACCTGGACAAGAAGATTCTTAGACAGGAGGCCAGGTGGATTTACAATCAGAAAGCCACTGAATCCCCTGGCCTGAACACTTCTCTTTCCTTCAAACCCTTTCTTAAATAGCTGTGACACATGGGTGATCTCACCTATACTGGGAATATCATTTCTGGGTAGATGTTAGCGAATATGATTTTTTTAGCAGCAATTATTGAGGTTAAAAACTGTTAATTTTGTCAATTTAATGTGGTGTGTGATATGACTATTCAACATAGTTTTTCATAATTGTTGTATGGACCTATTTCCCGTGTCTATTTGTGGAACTACCTCCTTGTTCCTTGGTCATATGGTGGGCACTCGGGCTCCCCTGATGAGTGAGGAATTTATTCATCTGTTCCTCGCTATTCATCCACCTTTGTGGATGTGAGGTGTTAGGTGTGTATGCTGCGCCACGCCCCCTGCCTGGCAGTGGAGTATGGGTGCGTCTGCACACCTGCTCCTCCATCAGGGCGCCTGCACCAGAAGTAATGTCAGGGAGCTGCACCGGCTCCCTCACTTCCGCCTCTTCGGTGGTCGGCTGGGATTACGCGGATCCACCCTAACATTGAAAGGTATACTATTGATTGAGCCACTATATGCCGTTTGGTAACCCCCCACCTTTGCTGCTATTAGCCATTCCTATGGCAGAGCGGCTATGGGGGATATATAGATGCACCTTGTTTGCCATAATTAGTATTTTTATTTGAACATAGGGATCACTATCCAGTGGACGGAGTGGCTTCTGCCTATTTTTGGGTCTCCATATTCATATCCTGACCATGGTCGTGGTCCATAGATGTGGTCCAGTGCCCACCAGACACGGCGTGTAGCTCTGGAGTTACTGCCTATCTTGCCCCTGGAGGTGTTCTGCCCTATGGATAGTGGGAATTAATTATACTGTTTGCATATCAATTCCTAGAATCAGGGAGTGTGGAGCTACCTTGAAGAAGCAGTGAATGTCTGCGAAACGTTGGACTGCTCCACTTGTATTCCCCTGTTCTAAGCACTGTGTATATATTTATTAACCTCCCTGGCGGTATGATTACTTCAGATTTTTGGTGCTGAAAGCGGTACCATTATTTTGCATGGAAATTTGGCGTTTTAGATTTTAGGCTTGTAATTCTTAGGAATAACTCACTTAAATCTGTCCAAACAACAGTCTAGTAGACATCTTGGGTAAAAAAAAAAACTATAAATAATAACAAATAATAATATAATTATAATACTTTTTATTCAATAAATTTTAGTAAATAATATACTCAAAAACACTGACATTTTTTTTGGTCAAACAAGGATGCAATATTAGTAGTCATATTGCTTCAGTAAATGTCCCGGGTATGGAAAATTTTAAAACATGGTACAGCACAAAGTCCAACGTCACAATCGGGACAATAGTAGCGGGTTTCTTTTCGCATTTTCTTTCCAGTGTTGTCACGCTTAGAGCAGCACACCACACACATCCTTGTGGGTGCAGCCTTCTTTTCCGTTGGTGGAATGTGGTCCATAAAATGCCGACCAGTCAAGCGTTCTGGGTTCACAACGCCAGCAGCACGACGTCCAGATCTATTTGTGGTCGTTGGTGTTTGGTGCTTGAGAAATATAAGTTCCACAAGTTTCCAAACAAAGTCCGCATGAACAACCGGTTTGTCACTCTTTTTTTTTAGGAGAATGAATGCGTTCCACAAACACTGTTCCAGAAGATGCCAGAATATTTTTTTGTAATATTTTTTTTGTTGTTTTCTCATCGCTGGATAGAATGTCATGGCCTGGTCAGATCTTTCCACACCTCACATTGTATTGTTGTAATCCATGACAACTTGTGGTTTCATTACATCTTTACCACCTTTTGTGTGCACCTTGACAGTAGTGGTGTTATGAATCGTACTCATAAGGCACACATCTTTTTTGTTGCGCCATCTCAGTGCCATCATTTTGCCTTTTTGCCAGGCAACTATTTCTCCTGCCTTGAGCTTTTTATTGCCAAAGGTTGGCGGCATGTCACGCCGGTTAGCCCGAACTGTCCCATAACCATCCGTCTTGTTGTGCACAAGGAACTCATAAAGTTCTGGAGAAGTATAAAAATTGTCTGTGGTTACACAGTAGCCCTGATTCAGCAATTGCTCAATCAAAGTAAGAACCGAAGCGGTAGCCATTCCATAATTGCTGAATAGTTCATTGAATTTGGTTCCTTTCCCGGTGTATAGGACCGAATTCCATATATAACCAGAGCTGGATTCATATAACATGAATGATTTGATGCCAAATCGTGCTCTCTTAGACGCCATATACTGGATCCAGCTGAGTCTTCCTTTGTAGGCCATCAGACTTTCGTCAATACTAATGTCTCTGTCGGGTACATAGGTCTGCTGGAAATTTTTCAGAATAATTTGATAAACCTCCCAAATCTTTTTGAGTTTTGGAGCTGGATGAGAAGTCTCATCAAATTCGTCATTATTTGCAAAGTGCAAATACTTCATTATAAGAGAAAATTTGTACTCTGACATTACCGTGCCAAAAAAAGGAGTGGCCAGTAATTTGTTGGTTGTCCAGTACCACTTCTGCAGGGGTTTCCCCACCACTCCCTGCAGAATGATTAGGCCAAGAAACTTCCAGATGTCCTCTTTTGTCACAGGTTCCCACTTTCTGCTCCTTGAAAACCTCTGACGCATAGCAGCTTGTTGCTCCTGGTACCGATTCGTCTCCATAACAATTTTTTCAATAACCTCATCGGTCAAAAAGAGTTGGAGGTATGCTAAGGGGTTTTCATCCTCAACATCCACTTTGATGCCTGGTGCTCCAGTGAAGGGAAATCTTGGGGGCGGTACGTGCTCTGTACTACAGTCAATCGAGCACCAAGTCCGCACATCGCTGGGCACAGTCGCAGGATCATCGCTGAAATCGCTTTCTGTGTCTGATGACGAACTTCCCCACGAATCGCTATCAGTCAATTCTGCAAGCAATTCTGTATCGCTGTCGCTGTTTTCCAGCAGGTCATATACCGCTTTTGAGGTGGAGGCGCGCTTTTTTGATGCCATGGTCGTTCTGCAGTTTACAGTAAAACTGTAGGCAAGGGCACTGGAGAAAGCACTGGGGGGCAAAGCAAGGTCAATTTATTTTATTTAGTAATGTAATCCAATAGGATTACAATGTATCAGTGTGTTTGTGTTTTATACATTTTGAATTTGCCGCCGGTTCCGCCTCCCTGCGTCGCGTCGCTCGCAGGGAACGGAAGCCAGGGCACAGAGCATCAGGAGGAAGATCCGGCCGCCGTACACTGCGGGAATGCATCGCGGGATCCCAGGGACAAGGTAAGCAATCTCTTACAGCATCCAGCGATGCAATCCCGAGTGTGGCTCGGGGTTACCACTAATGGTACTGAAATTCTACCCCGAGCCACACTCGGGAATACCGCCAGGGAGGTTAAATGAGTTTATAAAATCTCTTTTTTAATAATTATATATGTCAATAAACTTTCTATTTATATATATATATATATATTTATATATATATATTGGTGTTTCTATTGCTCACTTCATTAACAGCATCCTTTTAACGTTCCTGGGTTCATGCACCTCATTATGAGGTTTTTGTCCTTTTTATTTTTTCTGTCCTCAACAATTGGGATGTGGATGCTGTTGATGTCTTATGGGACTGGTTTGGCACTTCTTAATATACTGTGGGTATCCTTAACAAACTAAAAAACAACAAAAGAGAGGGTGCACCAACCTTGAGCATTATCATAACTTTTTCTATTTAAATATTACATAACAAGTGAATACTCACAAACGCATGTCAAGTACAAGCTTGTCTAAAAAGACCAATGAGGCCACCGCCGTTTCCAGTGCATTGCATCCTCTCACTCATTCTCATATACCTTTTCCAGGATATTTAATATCACACTGATCTCATAGTTCTTTTGGATGTTTGTATTTAGAGTACAGCATGTTCACTTTGCAAAATGAAATTTCACTGACCCTAGTGAATTGTTTTTTTTTTTTGTTGGCACACGATTATATATTTTGTACAGACACTTCCCTTTGTTTCACCTCATTCACTGAGATAAGGGTAAATTCATGCTCAATTCCTTTAGTAAACCACCATGTAGAGCTTGTTCTGTGTTATTAGCTTTACAACCAGCAGTGAAAAGTATTATATGTGGTAAATGTTTCGAAAGCTATGTATAAGAAAATGTATTTTTTGCCCAGTATTGCTATAAAATCTAGTAAAAATACAATTTTTATAATAAATAAAATACAATTTAATTATGTTACTGATCATTTTACAATGATTTGGCTTGTGTATTTGCTTTGTGAAGTACTCAAAGCCTTGTAGAGCTTTAAACAACTTTTTAGCTGGGCCTTTACAATAAATTAAACAATGGTTTCCTAAAATTCCTCTATAATATTTGGAAAATAACTTTCGCAAGCTCATTTTAGATGCTACTACAGAGCTCACGTTTGTAATGTAATTTGCAATTAGTCTCAGCAAAAAAGAAATAAAAAACTTTAAAACTCTAGTATTTGACCTGTATTATACAAATGATAATGTGAGGTTTATCCAAGGGAGTAAGTCTTGAGGGACTCCTCTTTCCAAGACCCAGGCATTTAATCCAAAGACACAAAAAATACACTTTCTTGGTAACGTCTTGATAAATCAGCACCAGAATTAATGCAAAAGTCTCGGGATTTGAACATTTTTTTTATCAGGCTTATTAAATATTCATTGAATCAGCCATCGATTGGATCTTTTCCCTACTGTTGCATAACATTTCCAAAGCAACTTAGGTTTTGACGAGGCCTCCTGATTATTAAGCCTTTTTTCCGCTGATTCCTATGCTACGAGAGTCTGATTTAAAGAATCTACTTAATAAACAGAAGGAAGACCACAAATAGCTGCTGGGCCTATTTAACGGATGCTTAGTTACTGATGTCCCTAATCACCAAAACACTGCCAATTAAAATGTTTAAAAATAGCAGGCTGATTCTCATTCAAAGTGTAATAATGTATCATGAAACTAAAAATTAAAATAAGATACAAATGAACAGTTTTATTTAAAATAATTTTTTCATTCTTCTGTTTTCTAACACATGCTGTGGCACTTTACCAAGGCCAGAACCTTTAACATCAATCCAACAGTTTACACTCACTGTACCTACCATAGTTATTCTGATATGAAGACAATAGAATTAGGTGACACCTAAAAGATGTCTTTAGAGTAAGTAAGAAGCACTCACAAAATACAAGGAAAATATTTAATCATGCTTTTATGGTTTTCTATAAAAATGCACAAATTATCCTGAATGAGAACAAGGTGATCATTCTTAAAGCCAATGAATGCTGTTTTCTTATGCACTTTCTTTCTTTATCTATTATGGTCAGGACAAAAACAATGCAATATATATATATATATATATATATATATATATATATATATATATATATATATACCTCGGACAGTTCAGGAAGAAAACTGGGTAAAACGGTTTCCTTTCCTTCAACGGATTATTAATACGTGTGGACTATATCCCACAACTACAGTAATTTGGTGTGGGGAAGAGTAATGACTCTACGTGTAGTGGATTATACGAATTAACCATCATCCGAAAGCTCGGATATGTCGAACCTCATTCTGTTGTACGTATTTCTCCTACTACACCAGTTTTATGAGTCAACGGATTATTAAGACGTGTGTCACATATATATATATATATATATATATATATATATATATATATATATATATATATA
>BLSH010441650.1:704525-714986 GCA_018402905.1 Glandirana rugosa
CCCTGTCGTTTAAATGTGACAATATGTTCGACATGCGAGGGATGAAATGTAACATCGTTTCACATTAAAGAAGTCACAACAGTGTACTTTTCTATCTTATTTTATAAATGTTTTTACACTCCCCACATGAGTGAAAACACTCTATGACACATATATATATATATATGTCCCTCACGTCTTAATAATCCGTTCAACATAAAAACTCCTTATTACAGTAATAGTCACCTGCACACACAGATATCCTCCTAAAATAGCTACAACTAAAAACAAACTAAAAACTACTTCCAAAAATATTCAGCTTTGATATTAATGAGTTTTTGGAATCATTGAGAACATGGTTGTTGTTCAATAATAAAATTATTCCTCAAAAATACAACTTGCCTAATAATTCTGCACTCCCTGTATATATATATATATACACAGTATCTCACAAAAGTGAGTACACCCCTCACATTTTTGTAAATATTTTATTCTATCTTTTCATGTGACAACACTGAAGAAATTACACTTTGCTACAATGTAAAGTAGGGAGCGTACAGCTTGTATAACAGTGTAAATTTGCTGTCCCCTCAAAATAACTCAACACACAGCCATTCATGTCTAAACCACTGGCAACAAAAGTGAGTACACCCCTAAGTGAAAATGTCCATACTGGGCCCAAAGTGTCAATATTTTGAGTGGCCACCATAATTTTCCAGCACTGCCTTAACCCTCTTGGGCATGGAGCTCACTAGAGCTTCACAGGTTGCCACTGGAGTCCTCTTCCACTCCTCCAGGACGACATCACGGATCTGGTGGATGTTAGAGACTTTGCGCTCCTCCACTTTTTGTTTGAGGATGCCCCTCAGATGCTCAATAGGGTTCATGTCTGAAGACATGCTTGGCCAGTCCATCACCTTTACCCTCAGCTTCTTTAGCAAGGCAGTGGTCATTTTGGAGGTGTGTTTGGAGTCATTATCTTGTTGTAATACTGCCCTGCGGCCCAGTGTCCAAAGGGAGGGGATCATGCTGTGCTTCAGTATGTCACAGTACATGTTGGCATTCATGGTTCCCTCAATGAACTATAGCTCCCCAGTGCCAGCAGCACTCATGTAGCCCCAGACCATGCCACTCCCATCACCATGTTTGACTGCAGGCAAGACACACTTGTCTTTGTACTCCTCACCTGGTTGCCACTACACATGCTTGACACCGTCTGAATCAAATAGGTTTATCTTGGTCTCATCAGACCACAGGACACGGTTCCAGTAATCCATGTCCTTAGTCTGTGTGTCTTCAGCAAACTGTTTGCAGGCTTTCTTGTGCATCATCTTTAGAAGAGGCTTCCTTCTGGGATGACAGCCATGCAGACCAATTTGATGCAGTTTGCGGCATATGGTCTGCGCACAAACAGGCTGACCCCCCACCCCTTTAATCTCTGCAGCATTGCTGGCAGCACTCATACATCTGTTTTCCAAAGACAACCTCTGGATATGACGCTGAGCACATGCACTTAACTTCTTTGGTCGACCAGGGCAAGGTCTGTTCTGAGTGGAACCTGTCCTGTTAAACTTCTGTATGGTCTTGGCCACCATGCTGAAGCTCAGTTTCAGAGTCTTGGAAATCTTGTTATAGCCTAGACCATCTTTATGTAGACCAACAATTCTTTTTTTCAGATCATTTGCCTTGAGGTGCCATGTTGAACTTCCAGTGACCAGTATGAAAAAGTGAGAGTGATAACACCAAATTTAACACAGCTGCGCCCCATTCATATGACACTGGGGAGGGAAAATGGCTAATTGGGCCTGATTTGGATATTTTCACCTAGGGGTGTACTTACTTTTGTTGCCAGCGGTTTAGACATTAATGGCTGTGTGTTGAGATATTTTGAGGGGACAGCAATCTCACTTTGTGAGATACTGTATATATATATATATATATATATATATATATATATATATATAATTTTTTTGCCTGAAAAATTTGAAATGCGCCATATAAATGTTTTATACCTTAAAGTGGTTCTAGAGCCGAAGGTTTTTTTTTATCTTAATGCATTCTATGCAAACCTTCTGTGTGCAGCAGCCTCCCTCAGCCCCCTTAATACTTGCCTGAGCCCCATCTCTATCCAGCGATGTTGCAGGAGAGACTCGGCTGCGCGGGGCGCACCCTCTTCATTGGCTGAGACAGCAGCGGAACACCATTGGCTGTCAATCAAAGTCAGTGAGTCAATGAGGAGAGAGAGAGGGGGCATGACCCAGCCATGGCTCTGTGTCTGAATGGACACACAGAGCTGAGGCTTGACTTGGGTGCCCCCATAGCAAGCTGCTTGTCGTGGGGGCACTTGGCAAAAGGGAGGGGCCAGGAGTGCCAGCGAGGGACCTGTGAAGAGGAGGATCTGGGCTTCTGTTTATTATTTTTAAACACAAAGAACGAGACTTTAGTATCACTTTAGGTTCAAGTCTGCAGTTGAAATTATAATCTCCTTTTCATGCGTATTTCAAGTTCTCCCTTTCTGCTTAAAGAATAAGTGCACCTTTTACAAAAATAATAAATGCACGTTTTTTGCAGGAGCCTGGAAAGCATTGCACCAGCAATCAGCAGATATGGGTGGAGCATGTAATATGTTACCGAAGGTGAACTTATCCTTTAGCATAAAAAAAGCTTTTTTCTTGCAAAGTTCAGTAGCTCGAGCTGATATGTTCTATGAATCCTGTGGTTCTAAATGTTTGATTTCTTTTTCCTTTAAAATAATAAACATGTCATACTTACCTCCTCTTTGCAATGGCTTTGCACAGAGCAGCTCAGATCCTCCTCTTTTTGGGTCCCCCGTCGGTGCTTCTGGCTCCTCCCCTCAGCTTATGAGGGCACTTGTGCATGCTCACTCCCAATCTGTCCATAAGACACACAGAGACGGGGCGTGTCCAAGATGGCGCGGGGAGCAGACCTGTGGTAGAGGATCTCCCGGTCCCGACCCATATCCTACAGCCATTTCTAGGGCAAGGACGGTAAATTTTTCAACACCTACATCTGCCAAGTCTGCCCCTCCGAAGGGGGGATGAGAAAAGGGGCAAAGAACTCGGGCCTCAGGAGACGCACTAGCGCCAGAGGAGGAGGGAAGCTGTGCTGGTCACTGTTAGGTGGTGGTTCTCCCAACCTCAGAAAGAATCCGGAGGTAAGACTTGAGGCGGCAATCCTGGGATCCTATGTCGCTCTTAGCAACTTGGTGTTTAGGGGTATTGGGGCGCATCATGCGCTTACTGTCCCTATGAAAACAAGGATCAGGGTTTGGCAGCAGGCCAGAGTAGTGTACAGGAAGCCGCACCACTTCTCACCGCACCTGCCTCTATGGAACAACCCTGTCCTCCCGCACCTGAAATCTATACCCGACCCAATGATATGGGCCAGCAAGGGGATTACTAAGCTTAAACATATCCTGGCTGACGGCAAACTCCTACCATTTAGAGACTTAAGGGAGAGGTACTCTGTAACTAGGAAATATGCATTTCGCTACTGGCAGTTGCAGCACGCAGTAAAAGCTCAGTTCCCGGAGAGGGTGATTTTAGAATCAGACTCGATAGAGAGGTTTCTCATATCAGGAGTGATGGGGAAGCCACTCTCCTCCCTGTATATGTATCTTATTGTGGCCCATGACAGCAAGCCGACCAAGACTATGGACAAATGGAGGGAAGACATTCCAGACCTGGGAGAAGAAGAGTGGGATGATTGTGTTTCCACTTTTATACCCACCTTGATATCAGCCAGGGATAGGTTGACGCAAGTTTCTCCATGGAGTATACTACACACTGCAAAGGTTAGCGACACTAGGTGCGCGATAGAACCTGGCTCATTCTGGCATATGGTATGGACCTGTCCAAAGATAATTGGATACTGGGAAAAGATAGCTGAGGTGCTCCAGACCGTAACCAGGCTGCATATTCTTCTTGACCCACGCCTAATGCTACTTAGCTACATGGGTGACATAGAGAGTGACAGATATACTAAACTGTGCCTCGCGTTTGTACTGTTTTATGCCTGATGAGAAATCCTGGTGCCTTGTAAAGATGTGGACCCCCCTACTAAGACAGTGTGGTTGAAAACAATAGATAACGTACTACCATTGTACAAACTCATTTACGAAAACAGGAGATGCCCCCATAAATTTGAAAAAATTTGGGCAAGCTGGATTGAGGCGGGGAGACTATATTGAAGGTGGAAACTCTCTGATGGGATAATCTGGATTTGGGTCCCCCCCTCTCCCCCCCTTCATTCCCTTCTTCGCCCTCGTTCCCCCCCTTCCCCCTACTCCCACCTCACCCCCCCCCGTGCGGAGGTATTTTGTAATCTTGAAGAATAAGGGATACTTTCTGGGAATGGAATGCAGAACGATAGGAACTAGCATTCATTGTACTAAGTAATGTCACTATTGTAACATATCACTTTTGCTGATGGATTTGAAAATGTATTGACCGTGCTCATAATTCTAAGACTATGTAAGGTATCTTTCCTTCCTATATTGTCATTGCTGTTTATTTCAAATAAAAAACGTTTCTGTTAAAAAAAAAAAGACACACAGAGACAATGAGGAGAAAAAGAGCCAAGAGAGCCTCTGCTCTAGTGCACATTGCTGAATCGGGCTCAGGGTACAGTAAAACCTTAGTTTGCGAGAATTGTGGTATAGGAGTTTTTTAGGTTATCCCCTTTCTTGGCTCTCCAGTATAAAGTATAATCAAAAAACGCACCTCATCCCAAAACAATATGAAATTATATCAGGTAGAGGTTCCCTGGTGGGATTATACGGTGCAGAGGGACAAAGACCAACACATTAGTATATATAGAATTTAACAAATTTTATTAATACATCATTTGCAAAAAGACAAAAACAAAATTTTTTTACAACACATTAAAAACATGTGGTCTCATTCATTTGGTAGGGGGTTACCCCGGTGGAAGTGTAGAGAGTGAGTCAAAACTATCCCGACATGTTTCGCCTATCACAGGCTTCCTCAGGGGATTAAGTTGACACCCACCAATCACATGCTTAGGGCAATACCATCCACAGATTTCAAGGGCCGATCAACCCCAAAGGCCGAAAAGGGACCTAGCAATCTGCAATTGCAGAGGATGCACAGAGTCCAGGATAGACTACAGATAGATTAGGAAATACGCTGGGGCGCTGTGTTAGAAACTGACGAATGAAAATGCCAGCTATAGGCAGAGAAAAGGTAATATCCAGTCTGCAGGTAACTCTGGGAAAGACCAACCATGCGGTGAAGAAAGTAATCTTATATGGCTGAACGTATATTTCCACAATAAGAGTAAGAAATACTGAATCGCCTTCAAAGACAACTGAATGTAAGTGCGCCCCCAGTCTCTCAGGAGTCTCCTCAGGAGACTGGGGGCGCACTTACATTCAGTTGTCTGAATGTAACTGAGGGGGAAGGGCTGTGATCACAAATTATGTATTAATAAAATTTGTTAAATTCTATATATACTAATGTGTTGATATTTGTCACTCTGCACCGTATAATCCCACCAGGGAACCTCTCTACCTAATATAATTTCAAAGTGGTATAGGAGTGTTTTGCAAGACGAGCAAGATTTTTTTTAATTTTTTAACTTGGTATACGAGCGCGGTCTTGATATACAAGCAGTAGATGGATCACAGTTTTAATGTAAAAAAGTGGAATGACTCTCACAATGTTAAAAACAATATGCCACATTAAGGAGTCTGGTACTCATCCACGTAAAGCCACTGGTCTATACAGTAAAGCCACTGGTGTATACAGCATGTGGCCAGAGGTCTGGGGGCACTGGTGGCTCCCAGCTCTCCCTGGAGACACTTCCAGTGGGATGGGCGTAGCGTGCATTTGGAGCACCCAGAAGTGATGTCAACAGTTCCCCAGTGTCCCAGAGCGTCTCCTAATTCTCCAGGAAGCCACCAGCGCCCCGGACCTCTGGCCACATACTGTATACACACCAGTGGCTTTACACAGATGAACAACAGACTCCTTAACGCAAGATATTGTTTTAAGCACTTGCCGACCGCTGATCGGCATCTGATAGCGACAAAGTGGTTGGATATCGCAAACTGCTGTCATTGGCTGCGAGATCCTGCACTGTGAGCGCGTGCACGCTGCCAGAGGCGTGCTTGGGCGCTCACTGTGTTCCGGGGGCCAGGGAGAGGGTAGGGCGGACTCGATCGCCGCTGGCTACCCGCGATGCCCCCCCATTCCCCCCTCCCCGCAGTGAAAGAATGGAGGTCCGTCTAAGTAAACACGGATCTCCGTTCTCATAGAGGGGGAAGGGCTGTGATCACAGGCTTCCTGTATATGGAAGCCGTGATCACTCCCCTCCCCCTGCCAGGCCAGCACCAATACAGTTAGAATACAGTGAGGGAACACAGTTAACCCTTAGAGCGCCCCCACCAGGTTAACCTCTTCACTAATTTGGGTAAAACATTGCACAACCGCGCAATTGTCAGTTAAAGCGACGCAGTGCCGAATCGCAAAAAGTGCTCTGGTCCTAAAGTGTGAAATCCTTCCGGGGCTGAAGTGGTTAAACATTGTGAATGTCATTCCACTTTTTTACATTAAAACTGTGATCCTTACACTTAGGTGGCACTGCTTTTTGTGTTCTTTGTGTATTTTGTGCCTCTAAGTGTAGCAATATGATTACACTTTATACTGTATTTTGTAATACCGTAATCATTTTTATATGAATAAATGGTTGTGGAACGAGTCACCTGAGTTTCCATTATTTCTTATGCGGAAAATTTCTTTGATATACCAGTGCTTTGGATTACAAGCATGTTTCTGGAATTAATTATACTTTTAATCCCAGGTTTTACTGTATAAGGTGGGGGGGGGGGGCTGCATGCAGAAGGTGCATTAAGGTAAAAAAAACAATTGCCTTCAGAACCACTGTGCATTTTTTTTGTGAAACTAAGATTTTGTAATAAAAACAGATACAAAACTCCATAAGTGAAAAAAATGTAAAATAGATTGGACTCTAAAATATTATCCTTAGCTTTTAAACACATTTAGGGCTTTGGCTGGCTTTGTAAAACCTATTTCTTCAGCTTCTGTAAAAGAGTGTTTTAAAAATATATGCTTTAACATATTCCCAGGTTAAACTGAACTATATGGTAAACTGGCAACAAGACATCCAGGAGGCGATAGACTTAGATAAGTGGCATTCGATGGCTGAGGAGGCCTCTAAGTCACTTGTTAATACGTCTATAGTTGAAGCTAATTATAAGGTCCTGATGAGGTGGTACCTGGTGCCGACTAGAGTGGCTGCTTTTGTCCAAGGTGCCTCATCAGGATGCTTTCGAGGTTGTGGGCAGGAAGGCACAGTCTATCATATTTGGTGGCAATGCCCTAAGGTGAGACAGTTTTGGATAAGGGTTTATAATTTCATCTATTCCCTTACCCAGATCAATCTACCTAAATCCCTTAGGCAGGCCCTACTGGGTGAAGGGGTTGACCAGGCTTCTGGGACCCAGAAACGACTACTAAAATTTATTTTTGGATCGGCTAACCATACCATTTGATCAACTGAAAAGTAAACTTTCATAGCTTATGTTGAATGAGCGGCTCTCAAGCAATATTACAGGACAAAATTAAGAAATTTGAAAAGGTATGGGAGGCCTGGATCAGATACTTGAGCTATGATCCACGGTCAATTCCTGACTGATTGAATTCTAGATGTTAATGGACAGGAGGGTGGAGCCCCCTCCCTATCTCCCTATTTCCTTACCCCTATCTTTCTCCTTCCTTTCTTTTCCCTCTTTTCTCTGACCTTTCGTTTTTTTTTTTTATCCTTTTGTTTAAAGGTTTTATTTGAGCTTAGATGTTACGGGACCCGGCCTGTGCCATTGGGATCAGGCTTTTTGGGCTCCGTTCTATGCAGATTGCTGTTGTATAAGAGTTACATAGCTAGCCTAAATAGTAAGACAAAAAGTCCTAGCCAGAGGATCCTTGAATAAGTGCCCTTATGGACAGGCATTAGCTATGATGCCATAATAATAACTATATAAGTTGATATAACATTATAGTCTCTCTAATAGTTGGTTAACATGCAACGAGAGCATTATAACTTGTTACTCTTAGGATTTCTCTATGATGATGTAATTCAATTTTGCATATCGTAAGAAGTGATCTGCACTGTTCTATGATAACATATGGCTCAATGGATGTAATGATGCTGTTACTTTTAATTCTGTTGCATAAAAGAATAAAAACATTGAAACATAAAAATATATGCTTGTGTCAAGGTAGCTATAAAAAGTACTTGCATTATGATGGCCAATGGCAACCATAGAACAGGATCTAAATATCTCATTAGTTGGTACAGTACACTTCCTGTTGAAAAACAATAGTCTATTAACTGTGAAAATTCAACCCATCCCACCATTTCCAGCAATGGCTACCAGCTGGGATGCCACTGTCTATAGTACTGAGGGGTTTCATGCTGGCTGATTAGGTAAAACAACATGTTTTTAAGTGCTCAACTCAACTCATGTGGTAAAGTAGAAATGTTACAATAAGACCATACGGTTAAGGAATTGGGGTTGATTTACCAAAGGCAAATAGGCTGCAGTAGTTGTACTACTTTTCTCCAGAATTTAGTGAATGTGGTAAAGCTGATTTCCATCATACGGTCATATACAAGGAAAATGCTTCTTTTTTTGCACCTGTTTGGGTATGCTTTCAAAGTGGAGCTTCACCACATTCACTAAGCTCTGGAGAAAATGAGTGCAACTGCACTTGCAAAATGTACAGTTTATGTGTCTTTAGTAAATCAACCCCTTTGTCTACACATAAAGACAGAAAGACTACAAGCCTAGTCAGCATTGTTTTTGGTTTAAGCTATCATAAGCCAAACTATCTATACAGACAGTGAACAGATTTCATTCACCTCCCTGGCTGTAATCCTGAGTGTGGCTCGGGGTGGAATTTCAGTACCATTAGCGGTAACCTCGAGCCACACTCGGGATTGCATTGCTGGATCCAGGCAATGTTACTCACCTTGTCCCCTGGATCCAGTAATGTCCCCCGCAGTGTCTGCTGGCTGTGTCCGCCGCCAGATGGCTCCTGTGCAGGGGAGGGCTGGGCTGGGGGGCAGGGAGGCAATTGCCCCCCAGGCCACCCTAACTTACATTCAAAATGGCCGATGGCCACTGTCCGCTCACACTTTTTTCTTCTTGTGGAGGAAGGACGTAGGGGCCAGGGGGCGCAGCCACCAACTGCAGGCAAAGGGGGGCGCCTAAGGCCGGCCCTACCATGGATCCCGCTGGGCCCATTGGGCTGCCTCGGGGGGTGGGGGGCTGGGGCGCTGCCGGATTACACAGAGCAGGGATCTCCCGCTTACAAAGTCCTACCTTCTGGACCAGCTTCTATAATACACAGCACACTGGCGATGTCTATCATAGGAGCCGGTCCAGGAGGCGGGACTTCATATGACAGCGGCCGCACCAGGTAAGCGGGAGATCCCCGCTCTGTGAAATCCGGCGGCTCTCCTCTCTCTGCATTGCAGGCTGCATTGGATGGGCACTGGGGAGGCTGCAATGGTGGGCACTGGCGAGGCAGCATTGATGGGCACAGGTCAGGCTGCATTGGTGGGCACTGGTGAGGTTGCATTGGTGGGCACTGTTGAGGCTGTAATGGTGGGCACTGGCGAGGCAGCATTGATGGGCACAGGTCAGGCTGCATTGGTGGGCACTGGTGAGGTTGCATTGGTGGGCACTGGTGAGGCTGCATTGATGCATTATTTTTGTTACCACATTGTCTTGCTTCATAACATCAATATCCATTCTAAAACCAGGTGGGCATGGATGGTGATGGTGAGCTGATTCGGTGGTTCAATGGGCCACTTGACTGTACTTGCCCCCCAGGCCTAAAGCTGCCAGCCCTCCACTGCTCCTGTGTGCCGGGCTCCGTTCCCTGCGAGCGTCGCGTCGCACGGGGACGGAGACCGGCGGGAAATTCAAAAAGTGAAACATACACAGCACATACAGTACACTGTAATGTTATAGATTACATTACTGTATCAAATCATTTCACATCCCCTTTGTCCCTAGTGGTTTGCCCAGTGCCCTGCATGCACTTTTATATTATTTATGTCATTCTTTCTGCCTGGAAACATGAGAATGTCCATAGCAACCTGTTTCCCCTACACTTTACTAAACTATGTCATTACATTAGATATTGTAATGTCACATGACATACACGACACATACAAAGTGAAAAACTTAAAGGGCGGCCAGAGGCAGGGGCACGCTGCGCTGCGAGCGTCCCTTGCCTCGGGCCGTGTGTCCTCGTCACCTCCCGACCGTCGAAATCCGGACCCCCCGTTCATGTCAGTTCACCGGGTAACTTGGTGGCTTAGTCGAGTGGTAGTGGTAGGTACGGGTGGACCAAAATCTTACCTATAACTACAATACTTCGTTCTGTTACACCATTGTTTTTATTACGTAGT
>BLSH010441650.1:740993-765072 GCA_018402905.1 Glandirana rugosa
TCACAAGATTTTAGTAGAAGTTTCACACACCCTTTTCGGACAAAGTCGGCGTATCTCGGTATAATCACAAGATTTTATTAGGAGTTTCACACACTCTTTTCGGACAAAGTAGAACACTAATATGGCTCTATGCGGCTGAAACAGGCTTTTCCCACACACTTTGAAGATGATTTTAGAACACTTATATGGCTCTATGCGGCTGAAACATGCTTTTCCCACACACTTTGAAGATGATTTTAGAACACTAATATGGCTCTATGCGGCTGAAATAGGCTTTTCCCATACACTTTGAAGATGATTTTAGAACACTAATATGGCTCTATGCGGCTGAAACAGGCTTTTCTCACACACTTTGAGGATTATTTTAGAACACTAATATGGCTCTATGCGGCTGAAACAGGCTTTTCCCACACACTTTGAAGATGATTTTAGAACAGTAATATGGCTCTATGCCCCTGCAATAGGATTTTCCCACACACTTTGGAGATGATTTTAGAACAGTAATAGGGCTCTATGCGCCTGCAGTAGGCTTTTCCCACACACTTTGAAGATGATTTTAGAACAGTAATATGGCTCTATGCGGCTGAAATAGGCTTTTCCCACACACTTTAAAGATGATTTTAGAACAGTAATATGGTTCTATGCCCCTGCAATAGGCTTTTCCCACACACTTTGAAGATGATTTTAGAACAATAATCTTTCCCTTAAAGCAACAGCCGGAGGCTTTCCCTGTACAACTTGGAGATGATTTTAGAATCTAAAATCATCTCCTAGTTCTATAGGGAGAGGTTCCTACTGTTGCTTAAAGGGTCAGATTATTGTTTCTTGCACAAAATTAAAATGTGCATCTACATTGATGGTTTAAAAAAAAACAAAAAAAATCCAAAAATAAAAAAACAGTGTTGGCTACCTCCTCCTCCTCCACCACCACTTTCACCGCCTGCTCAACCTCCAACTCCACATCCACCTCCATTTTTGATTTTTTTTATGTGATTTTAGCTTAAAAATTATTTTAAGTTATTTCCCTATCCCCATTTCTTTGTAGGGCACTTGTCCGACCCTTACCCCCATTTTCCTTCCTTTTGCAAACCTCTAGGACTTTCCAGGACTTTGTTACAGCCATTTTTGTGCCTAAAAGTTCGGGTCCCCATTGATTTCAATGGGGTTCGGGGTCCGGGTCAAAGTTCGGGTCAAGTCTGGACCCGAACCCGGACTTTGTCCCGAAGTTTGGCCGAACCTGCAGAACAAGAACTTCCAGAGGTTCGATCAACTCTAATTAAGATCTTTGACAGAGGTTTGTCAGGTGCTGAACTGAGTTGAGACAGGTACTCTAAGACAAGAGGAAGGTTCCATTTAGGAAACCTTGGCTTCCTTTGCAGCTTGAGTCAAACTGTGCCTTTAAAGAACTGGTGGATGAGTGGGCCTTTGGCCTAGGAGATGCCCGTGAATGCTGAGATGGTTGACACCTGAACTCTTAAAGAGCTAACTGACAAGGAAAGGTCCAGGCTGGATTGCAGGGCATGTCTTAGGCAGTCATTGTGTTACTGAAGCTGTTTCTAGAGGACAAGTGATCCAGGAACTTCTCCCAAATAAGTTCATAGACTCTATTGGTACTGCTTCTTCTGTCATTCAGGATTGGTGCCTGTGGCAGACAGCCAAGGGTCTCCCCTCTCAAAAACCAGGCCTTGGAGTGCAGGTGAGCAGGGTAGGGGTGCAGGGTTGCTCCCTGTGACAGAAGGTCTGGTCTGGATGGCAGGACAACCGGGTCTTTGAAGCTGAGCAGGGACAGAAGCGGGAGCCATGGCCTGTTTGGCCAGAAGGGAAATACTGCAATGACCTCAACTCTCTCTGTTCTGAGCCTCCGGAGAAACTGAAAAATCAGCGGCACTGGAGGGAAGGCATAGGCCTTGTGAAATGTCCATTGTTCCGAGAGGGCATCCATCCCGTAAGCCTGAGGGTCCTGGGACCTCGTGAAGTACTTTGGTAACTTCCTGTTGCAGGGCGAGGCAAACAGATCAACCTCTGTGATTATCCCCAGGGTCAGAAGCCACTCGAACACCTCTCTGTGGAGGGACCACTCGTTGTTGTCTAACTTGTGCCTCGACAGGAAGTCTGCCTGAGTGTTTTGGATCCCTGGACTGTACACCACTGAGATGTTGTCCAGGTTCTTTTGGGCCCAGTTCACAATCGGCTCCACCTCCTGCAGCAAGGACCCGCTGTGGGTCCCCCTTGTCTCCTTATATAGGCCACTGGGGTCGTATTGTCCAACCTTAGCATTACTGAGGCACCTTTTGATAAATGAAGGAAGGCTGGAAGAGCTTTGAAGGAGTTCCAGTATGTTGGACACTGTCCTGGCTTGGACAGGAAGTCCCACTTACCTTGTGCTACCTCTGTCAGGCAGTGTGCCCCCCAGCCTCTGTTGCTGGCATCCGATGTCACGGTCGGCCATGTGATGGGGATCAATGAGTGGCATCTGATAAGATTCTCCGATTGGGGCCATGAAAGGAGTGACGCTCACATGGATGACGTCATGCGGATGCATTGGTGACTTGCTTTGCGATCTCCATTGTTTGAGGTAACCCCTATGGAAGCGCTGCATCCTCCACTGTGCCCACTTCACCATTGGAATTGAGGCTACCATTGTCCCGATCACCTTCAGACATTGGAGAGCCGAGAGGCATGAAGATGATAGAGCCTGGATAATCCTGTCCCATATTACCAGGATCTTCTCCTTGAGAAAAGAAATGGTGCCCACCACTGTATTGAAGTGGGCCCCGAGGAATACCAAGGATTGAGAGGGCACTAGAGAACTTTTCTCCGGGTTTAGGAGCCATCCGAACTTTTGTAGAGTGGAAATGACCAGGTCTTTGTGTTCCAACAGTCGGTCTCTGTCCTGTGCCAGTAGGAGGAAGTTGTTGAGGTAATGATAAAGATGAACCCCCTTGACTCTTAACAGTGCCACCACAGCTAATAGGATCTTGGAGAAGACCCCTGGGGAAGTTGTTAGACCAAACAGCAGGCAGGTGAACTGTAAGTGCCACCGGTCCAAGGCAAAACGCAGGAATTGCTGGATTTCTGCTGCTACCGGAATGTGAAAATATGCATCCTTTAGATCGATGGATACTAGCCAGTCTCCTGGCTGGACCGACTGTTAAATAGTATACAGGGATTCCATCTTAAATTTTTCTTTGCGAATGGACCGATTGAGGTGGGTGAGGTCTATCACCAGTCTCCATGAACCGTTCTTTTCCTGAACCAAGAACAGAGGAGAGTATATACCCTGACCTTGTTCATTGTTTGGAATTGGGATGATGGCTCCTTGCTCAAGCAGGAAATTTACATAGGCCACTAGTATCTGCCTCTTCTCTTCTGAAGACGGAAGAATTGTAGGGATGAATCTGAGCTTGGGGCTCATGTCGAAGACCCAGGTTGGCCCACAGATACCATCTTGATGGTCCAAAAGTCCGGGATTGAGGCCGCCCAGACATGCCGGAAGTGGTGGAGGTGAGCCCCCACCTGGCATGCCTGAGTGGGCCCAATTTTAAAAAGGACTTAAAAGGATCCCAGTTGGCCGAGGAACTCCCTTTGGTGGGCTTCTTGACGGAAGACTGTCTGTTCCTCCAAGGCCTTCCAAACTCACGTCCCGGTTTGTAACTGCTTGCCTCCCTAGCTCGGTGGGCACCTTGTTTCTTCGGGAACGTGTCCCCCCCCGTGGCCCAGGCTATGGCCTCATTAAAGTGGATGTAAACCCCCCAAAACTAACCCTTCTAGATTGTAGAGGAGAGGATATAATGTCATCTGTGCCCAGTTTTGCCACGAAGAGTTAATCCAACTCTGAGTAATCTTATCTTTTTTCACTAGGAAAAAAAAATGACTGAGGGAGAAATAGGAGCTGTGTGACTGACAGGTGATTTGCTTATCTTATGCACCAGCATACACAGCCTCACACTCCCCCCTCCCCTTTCTTCTCCAGCTCCCGCCCATTCATAAACTGAGCAGAGTAACAGTTTACTCTGCTCAGTTATCACAGGACACAGAACGATCAGTATTGAACGCACACTGTGTCAAGTTCAAACACAGAAGGGGCCGGTAAATTAAATTTTTACCGGCGCCTTCCTCCGCTCTCCATCCTGACAGATCATCCTCCCCTGCAGCCGGAGAGGATGGAAGAGAGGAGGGAAACTGGCCTGCGAGGGAGGAAGAGGAGCAGACAGCGGCCCGGATGAGGAGGACACTGGTGCAGAGGAGAACATGGGTGCTGGTGAAGGATACAGAGGACAGTTGGGGATGATTGGTGTGATGGGGGACAGCTGTGATCACTGATCTCCCTGCATAGCTTTTCATCAGCCACTTCTCCTCCTCTGCCTCCCGCAGCTGTCAGCTGAAAAGCCATACACAGAGATTGGTGATCACAGCTGTTCCTGGTCGCACCGATCATCCTTGACTGTCATAGGGAAATCATACATATGACAGGGGGCCGTGAGCGCGATCTGCTTCTCCCGTGCATGCGCTTTTCACTCCCCAGGTTCCCCATCCGTTCTAGCAATGCTGCCTGGCCAAGGGGAGTGTAGAGGTGGGTGGGGAGTCTGGTGCCGTAACGAGGCCGCCCACCGAGCGCCTGGAAAATCAACCCACCCCCTGAATCACGAGTTTTTCGGGGCTCCATCTAAAGAAGTGGGTGACATTTTGAAGGTAGGGATACATGCAGGAGGCATGTATATACATATAGATTATTGGTATGCCTTTGGTTTATAAACGAGTGGTGGGTTTACATCCACTTTAAGCTTGTCACTGAAGAGGGAGGAACCCTTAAAGGGAGTCTGGCACTAAACTTGTTTGGAAGCCGGATCAGCCATCCATGGTCAGATCCACAGGGCCCGCTTAGCGGTCAGGGCTGACAACAAAACCCGGGCCACCAGGCGGATCATGTCAATAGAGGCCTCCCCCAGGAAGGCAGAGGCTAACCTGAGTTCCTGGATAGGCAAGCTCCTGGCCACTTCACTAGAGAATCCTGCCAGGGTTTCTTCTACACTATTGATCCAGACTTCCATGGCCTTAGAGATTGTAGCCAAGGCTAGGGCCAGCTTGCATGCCATACCTGCTGTTAGGTAGATCTTCCTAAGTTCAGAATCAATCCGTCTTGCTAGGGGATCTTTAAAAGAAACTGTCCTCCAGCGGTAAGGTCACTTATCTGACTAGCCTTATCAGGGCCTCATCCACTAGTGGCGCTGACTCCAGGTGCTTGACCTCTTTCTCCTTGAAGGGGTAAAGCTTCTGTACTTTAGATAACAATGAACTCTTTCTATCCAATCTGACCCACTCCTAATTCTGTAAGACGAGGAAAATTGGGGCGATCTCTGCTTAGTTGTTTGAAGAATTTTTTCTGCTTAGGCGGGGAAACCACCGGATTTTCCAAAACCACACATATGCTGCCATGGAGTCTGTCAGGAAAAAAAGTTTTTCTTAGTTTCTGTTATAAAATTTTGCAAATAAGTCATTTTTCTCCTTCACTAATGTACGCTGATGAGGCTGCACTGATGGGCACTGATAGGCAGCAGTGATGGACACTGATAGGTGATACTGATGAGTACTGATATGCGGCAATGATAGGCACTGATAGGCGGTAATGATGGGCACTGATAGGCGGCACTGATAGGCGGCACAGATAGGCATTACTGATAGGCACTGACAGGCAGCACTAATGGCCACTGATTGGCAGCAGTGGTTGTCACTGATTGGCAGCAATGGTGGGCACTGTTGTCTAGTGCCCTTCTTATCAGTCTAGATTATCCCTGTGTGGATTTGCTGATGTGACTGGACACAGCTGATTACATGTTAAAGTGCCACTGTGATTGGCTCTTTACCACCATCTGTGATCAACTGTGTCCCAAGGACACAGCGATCACAGATGCCTGCAAATGCATGCCACAGGAGGAGCGCCAGCAGCGCGATCACAGGAGGACGTCATATGACGTCCTCCTGGCAATGTACGACTTCACTAAAGCTTTCATTTGGCTATAGCGTGGTCATGAAAAGGTTAAATGGGGGATGCTTGCAGGGCCAACCACGGCTCAAATTTTTTTCAGATTCAGCTGGAATTGGCCAAAATTCTAGCCTTCTGTTGGGGCTTTTCCCTTATTCTGTCCTCCGCTCAAATTCCCAATGCATCTTATTGTTGGTATTTGTTATCAGCTATACAAGCCTCTTTCATGTGACAGAATTTGGGCCTAGTGATTGGCTACTCAGACAGGGTTCCCTTATTTAAAGGTTTTCTTCACTCAAGGCGGCTACCAAAGTCTCTCAAGAGTTGTGTGTCCAATCAGACCACTTCCCCTCTTGAGGCATTGGACGGAATCACATAGGGATCATTCCCTTATGAGACTCCCCTTCCCATGTAATAATGGCACTGAGCCACCTACAGACGGGATGGCTAACTGCACCTGCCTACAAGTGGACCAGCATTGGACTTTGTAATGGTGAGTCTGCAGGAGATAGCACCGGGCACAATGTGGATATTGCTGCCAGAGATGTCTTTTTATTTAAAAATGTTGGGACTCATTTTTTTTATACGTTGCTCAAGCTAGACTTTAGTAGGGTCTAATCTCTTTACAGAAGGTGCTCTGGTGAACAGAAGAGAGGTCCTCTCCCATTATTACAATCTTCCCTTCTTCTTATATGGTTTGCCCCTATGTTCTTTTCACAGCCAGTATATGAACCCCTGTTAACCATGAATACTATTGCCAGAAAGAAATGCTGACTAGAGTTTCATCTAACAATGAAAGTGCAAAATTCCATCACAGATTTATTATTATTTTAATATTTCTATTTTGATTTTATAAAGCAATAAATGAGACCTGATTTGCATACATTTATTCAGACCGCACTGTGGGAATTCTCATTCCGCTCTTGATAATTGCAGAAAAGTCAGATAATTAGCTCTTTCCAGAAGAATAAATGGCCATTTCCCAGGTGGCTTTGATGGGAGAAAAAAAGTAAACTAATCCTTAACATGATTTTACTCCACACAACACTTTGGTGCAAATTACCATTCAAATAATGATTATAGCTAAACAATAAATAAAAAAATACGAAAACAAAGTGAAGACAACACAACTAGGTTACATTATCAAGAAAATACCTTTAGGCTTTGACAAAAAAAGCACTGTGTGATCATTTGGTACGAAAAACCAAAGCACAGTGGGCTTTCACTGAACACAGAGTTCAATCTCATGAACAGAGAAATGTATTAGCTGAGATTTTTAAGCCTTTCCATCTTTCACGCTTCAAAGAGTTCAATAAAAGCTCAAGACAATACACAGCCCAGGAGACCCAACCTTCATCCCTGGAACTGGCATGCATAAAAGAAGGGAAATCTACTTTAGGAAGCTTTGTGACCTTATGAATTGTAGATGGTCACAGCTTTACCTGCTACCTCCGGGCAAACAGCAAGAAAATGCCTAACAAACCATTTGACAGGTTACATGTCTTCTAACTTTGAATGGAAGACTGCACCAGACCCTCATAACCAGACTGTAGACTGGTCCGAAATTGGGCTGTGTGTTGCCCTGATGGCACCTCCCACCCGACACCTTTAGATCTGAAAATCCAAGGAGCTGGGAGTTAAATTGTCAACTGAACAGTGGGTGCATCCAATCAGATGCACCCACTGTTTGTGAATTCTGAATGCCATGGGTACCGACTGTCAGAATACAACAACCAGCGGTAAGAGATTGGGGGAATCAATAGATTTTGGGAGGGTGGCCTCTTGCACAGTTCCAGTCCGAACACCACTGGAAGTTGAGACATGGACTGCAAGGGCGAAGAAAATGCACAAACGTCAAGATGTAGACATTGTGAGCAGGAACTCAAGTGTCCATTCACACACAGAGCACGACTCAACCTCACCCCTCTCCTCATTGGCTCACTGGCTGTGATTGACAGCAGGAGGGGCTAATGACTCCCACTGCTGTGTGAGCCAATGAGGAGAGAGGGGCCTTGGAGAGCGACTGCTCTCATGAACATTGCTGGATTAATGGGGCTCAGGTAAGAACTAGTAAGAACTATACAGCAAAGAACTAGTGCAGAGTTCAGGTTTAAATAGGCAGCTTGGTTGCAGTGAGCCAGGATGAATGTGCAGTCTTCAATACTCATAGAAATGTGCATGCCTATGCCTACACAAACGCGCATTATACAGACAGCGCATCTTAATCTGATAGCTGGCACCGTGTTCCTGACAGAAATCTTACAACGTGTGGCATATTATTATTCTCATATGAGCATTTACTTTATAAGTAATAAAGACAGTTCCTGCTGGAAAAAATGTAAACCTAAACCTAAAGTTTGCAAGACGGTGCCAAAATATATCCAAACGATACGTAGAAGTGCAGGAAATGCAACTGCTTTTTATGACTGGTCATTTAATAATTACAAAGCAGAGACGGGAAAAAGAATGTTTGTACAGCATAAAAGGGTAATTAAAATTATTACTTTTGCACATTTACAATTTTGTTGTATAGTTAGTTGGAGTACTAATAAGTGAAATGTAGACCTAGGAATGGAGGCTTTATTCCAACCAAAACTTGATAAAGCTTCTAGGCTCCAGGAGCCAGGCAGAGCTTATCTGTTTCCTTTATAGCAGCCACAAACCCTGGACCCCCTCACCATGTACTGTATAGCAGTGGTTCTCGACCTCAGTCCTCAAGAACCCCCAACAGGCCATGTTTCCAGGTTTTCCTTTACTTTGCACAGCTGGTTTAAATCAATATCAATGACATGGTACTGATTAGGGATGGGCGAATGGTTTGGCGAACATCCGAACAAACGTGGCGTTCAACTGTTTGTTCGGCCTCCCAAACCGAGCAAAAATGCAACGTGGCACTGAAAAATGCATTGCAAGCCCTGATTGACTGAAGCAGTGAAAGCTTCAGCCAATCAGACAGAGCACTGCCAGAGTCATGATTGGACACTGTCATCATGACTTTAGTTAGTGTGCTAAACTATGCTATTTTGCTTTAATTGCCAGTGTAGAATATTAATTTAGTGTCAATCTAGGGATAGTGTGAGTGTAGTGAGGAGGACCATTCAGCTTTGCATAGTGTGCAGAGTAGGGACAGCTCAGATAGTTTCACTGTAGTGCAGTGGGGCCATATCATTCTTACATACATAAGTGTATAGCTAGAGTAGGGACAGTTCAGATAGCATCAGGGTAGTGACGGTTGAACACCGTCTATTTGATTGCGTTGCTGCAAGTTTAACGCCATTTACTTCTGTGTGCGTTACTGCCAGTTGAACGGCATATAGTTCTGTGTGCGTTACTGCCAGTTGAATGGCATTTACTTCTGTGTGCCTTACTGCCAGTTTAACGCCATATAGTTCTAACTGCGTTACTGCCAGTTTAACGCCATATAGTTCTAAGTGTGTTACTGCCAGTTTAACACCATATAGTTCTAAGTGTGTTACTGTCAGTTTAACGCCATATAGTTCTAAGTGCGTTACTGCCAGTTTAACGCCATATACTGTAGTTCTAAGTGCGTTACTGCCAGTTTAAAGCCATATAGTTCTAAGTGCATTACTGCCAGTTTAATGCCATTTACTTCTGTGTGCGTTACTGCCAGTTTAATGCCATATAGTTCTAAGTGCGTTACTGCCAGTTTAATGTCATTTACTGCTGTGTGCATTGCTGCCAATTTAACGCCATATAGTTCTAACTGTGTTACTGCCAGTTTAACACCATTTACTTCTGTGTGCGTTACTGCCAGTTTAACGTCATTTACTGCTGTGTGCGTTGCTGCCAGTTTAACGCCATATAGTTCTAACTGCGTTACTGCCAGTTTAACACCATTTACTTCTGTGTGCGTTACTGCCAGTTTAACGCCATATAGTTCTAAGTGCGTTACTGCCAGTTTAACGCCATTTACTTCTGTGTGCATTACTGCCAGTTTAACGCCATTTACTTCTGTGTGCATTACTGCCAGTTTAACGCCATTTACTTCTGTGTGCATTACTGCCAGTTTAACGCCATATAGTTCTAACTGCGTTACTGCCAGTTTAATGCCATATAGTTCTAAGTACGTTATTTCCAGTTTAACACCATATAGTTCTAACTGCGTTACTGCAAGTTTAACGCTATATAGTTTTGTGCATCACTGTACGTTTGGCACATTATATTGCACTATATTACATTGTATCCGTGGAGTGTGTCTGTGCAGTGCGAGTACTCAAATTAAAGTGCACCAAACACCACTTCACATTGATTAAAGTGCATCAACATACAGCTTTCCACTTAAATCCATACGATTTGCTAATAAGCTCCCTTACCCTCCTCTCCCTCTACAGTTGTCATTAGGTTACCAGGATCTAATCTTTTTTGAGGAGCTGCCTCCATTCATAATACATATATTTGTTTTACCTATTCCAACACACTAGCGCTGTAGCTCCCACTCCAATCCCCCCCCTTCTTCGAGGCTGCCTAGCTTTGAGGGTGTTCAATGATTTCATCTGGAACAATGTTTTTGGTATAGTTTTAATGGGCACAATTAACACCCAAAGAACATTTTTTCAGCACGTGCTTGACAGGTGCATATCATTGAAATTTTTTTCGCCTTCATCAAGATCACCTCTAAAGGGGTATGGTAGTAAGGTGCCACTGACACCCAAAGACCAATTTTTCTGCACTTGTTTGACAGGTGCATATCATTGCAATTTTTTTTACAGAAAGACCAATTCTTGCCTTCATGAAGAGCACCTCTATAGGGTTATGGTGTGAAGGCACCACCGACACCCAAAGCCCAATTTTTACACACCCTTTACTTCTATTCAAAGTCAAAGTGACACCAGAATTTATCCAAAAAATCTCTAATCTTGTTCCCAGTGCACTACATTGTGGCCTCATTATACACACTGGCTCCCGAGCTGTTGCTGAGCAAAATAAAAGGCTTTCAGAGAAAATGTAATTTTTTTGGCTTTATAAATGCAATTATTGTTGCAGCAGATTCTAGACATGGTACAGATCCGCCACTTTATAGATAGACTAAGGGGACCCCACAGGCACTATATTGGAAAAAATGTTTAATTTTTATGCTTTCACTTTAAAAATCAAAAAATCACTGCCTATTTAAAAATTACGTTTTTCAAAAACATTTTTTTCATTGATACATGTCCCCCAGGGCAGGACCCGGACCCCTATAACCATTGTATGCCCAATTACTTGCAAATACGCCTTCAAAATGGGCACTTTTGATTTCTGAAGTTAAGGTCCCATTGACGTTAATGCGGTTTGTTATTTGCTGTGTTCCAAAGGTGCGAACCGAACAGGGGTCCATTCGGCCCATCCCTAGTACTGATAAGAGGTATTTTATCTAAGGGAAGTTCCCAAAACATAGCCCGTTGGGGATACTTGAGAACTGAGGTTGAGAACCACTGCTTTATAGGTGACAAACTTAAATTACATGTATACACTGTGCAAAATCCTGCCATTTGTCATTTACCGGCTCCTTCCTTTTCTGAATGGAGTCAATGATTGGTACCAATTGATTCACTCATAACTGAAGCATAGTAAACTGTTTTTACTATACTTCAGTTTCTGATTGAATGGGAGGCTCGGTACACACACTATTCGTTTATTCAGTGGGACCGTAATAAATGGCCCCACGATGGGAGTAAAGGGCCCCAGGATCAGTGGGAAGAGGGAAGGGCCCTGTCCAGGGGTCAGGGGGGCCCTTCATAATTTCTTGTACCGGGGCCCTGAGGGTTCTAGTTACGCCTCTGCCACTTGCCCCATCCTTTTGGATTGTAAGCTCTTCTGAGCAGGGCCCACTTAACCCTCTTGTATTATTGTATTGAAACTGTATCATCTCCCTTTTAAATTGTAAAGCGCTGCGTAATCTTTTGGCGCTATATAAATCCTGTATGATAATAATAATATCTCAAATACAGTGTATCTTTAATAAACTTACATTTAACAAGCAGTTGTGGCACAGTCCCACTGGCTTCAATAGGCACGTTTGGCAGCTGGTGCCACCTGTCCATCTTTTGATGACAGTGAAGTGAAGCATCAAGGCTGCAGCAGTGTAAACAGATCCAAGTGGCCACAATGTCATCTTAGGTGAGTGTAGGGGACAATAGGTGGGTGGTTGGCGACAATAAAGTTAAAAAAAACATAAAAAACACTAAAAACAAAATGCAGCAGTCTCCATGGACCACTTGGTCTTCTTATGCTGTCACTCTTTTATATTTCCATGTTACTCTACCAAAAAATGTGTTTTTGTCATTTCCACCCACTTAAACTGGATTGCAAATTTGACGTCTTAAGCCTTTTTACCTAATCCACTTCAATGTGGCACATTGGTGTAAACAGGTTCTATTGAAAACAAAGCATTTCCTGATGCCTGTGCTGGAAAATGTAGGACAATGTTTCTGATGGGAATGAACCACTTGGGGCTTGTTCATACTAGGTATGCTGAGACTGTGCTGAGCAACCTTGCCCAGTGCAGTCCCAGTGCAAGACAAGGCAAAAGGCCTTATTTTATATGGTGTCAGTCCATGTTGCAATGGCTCGCCCTGAAAAAAGTACTGCATGTGGTACTTTTTTTTTTCAGCACAGCGGGTTGCAATGCAAACAACTTCATTGCAAGGCCACTGTGTGAGTAGAACTTTATAAAATGTCAGTTTGAGTTTGGGAAAAAAAAAGCTCGGAAAAATAAAAAATGTAAGCAGTGCAGTGCGCCAGGTTCAATGCCTCGGCACCGTTCCTGCCAGTGCACACCAGCTGCTGTGCGTTCAGCATGCCTGTCTGCTGTGAACGAGCCCTAAATATCAAATTCAAATCTTAAAACTTGAAATCTCAAAGAGATTAATTTGTACAAATTTAAAAGCAGCACATGTGCTGAATTGATTAATATAATTTCTTAAAAACGGACTTTCTTTTTTCGAGAGACCTATTATGAAATAACCTCCAGCTATGTTAGCAGCAGGTAGTCTTGCTGGGTTAGATAAATGAACCATAGTAGAAGGGCTGGAATACCAACCTCCTTGTAGAAATTGTTGTAAGCTTCCTTCAGTGCTGCCATTAAAATAAAAAAAAAAGTCTAGATCACATGATTTATGTATAATCTGATCCCATTTACATTAACTTTTATCGTTCTCTTCATGTGACCTCGTGCCAAGGCTTTTGGGTATTGGGGCAGCATCTGGGGGCAGCATTTTTTCCAAGAAAAATAATTATGATTACCTTTTTTATTTTTAGCCTGAGCAAGATTGTTAAAATATCTTTAGTTTAACATTAGAGGTCCACTTTGATTGTGTTGAACAGTACTCCATCACACATGTATATAAAAAAAATAAAAATATGAGGTATGAATATTGAAATACGTAGCTGGATACTTTGCATATACCATCTCCAGACTCATTAAAATATTTTCAAACACTGGAGTGAATGTAGTGTTATGCATCCACAAGCACTAATTATATTCATAGCCAAATACATATTTTGTGAGGACACCTGGCTTGCAATAATTCATCTTGTGTACCAGGGTTCTATGTTACAATACTCAGAGGGATATATTATATCTTTGTCTACCATCTGGTGTTTTGGGACTATGGAGAAGTTGGTTTTTGAACATTAATTGATCATTTCCATCCTCCTATTTATTTATATATATATATATATATATATATATATATATATATATATATATATATATATATATATATATATATACCGTATATACAGTATACATATATATTGTATGTAAATATAAAATATATATATATTTTTCTTTTAATTAATTTTTTGTTCTCAGTTAAACTCCAGTATTCAGTGCTATTCATTTTTTCAGTTTTTTTACTATATACACTACATTACCAAAAGTATTGGGACACCTCCCTTTACACACACATGGACTTTAATGGCATCTCTTCTCTTCTGGGAAGGCTGTCCACAAGGTTTAGGAGTGTCTATGGGAATGTTTGATCATTCTACCAGTAGCGCATTTGTGAGGTCAGGCAATGATGCTGGCTCGCAGTCTCTGCTCTAATTCATCTTAAAGGTGTTCTGTCGGACAGTCGAGTTCCTCCACCCCAAACTCGCTCATCCCAGCTTTTATGGACCTTGCTCTGTGCACTGGTACACAGTCATGTTCCTTATAATGCTTGTCAGTTTCTGAAAATCCAATAAAAGGAACTTTAAAAAAATGGTCCTTAGTGAAGAAAGCATTCAAAACGCCAAGTTTGGCTGTTTGGAATACTGTAATTTTTTTTAACGTTTGGCACCTTTAAGTCTCCAGTAAACCAGAAGTGATGTCATGGCATCGCTTCTGGGTTACTAGATCTGAGACCCCATCAAAGCCGATTCCGTCTCTGTTTGGTTCTCCGGCCAGCTGGCTGGTCACTCTGGCCTCTTGGTGGGATGGGAGAGCTCTGGTGAGCAGGAGGGGGGGGGGAGACATCCCCTCCCGCTGTGGGGGGGGGGGGAGACATCCCCTCCCGCTGCTTGGTACAACAGCCGAGCGGCTCCTTAGCCACATTAGTTGTCATCACAAGAAAGCCAACCATTGCCTCTAACAAACGGTACTGGGGGGATGCCTGCAGCTGCAGGCATCACCCTGGTACAACCCCTTCAAGCCGAAGGCCGCATATTTGCATTACTTCAGCATGAAGGGGTTAAAGCGTGTCTATGATAAAATGTAAAATCATATATTAATTTCTGCATTTTATTTCAAATTAGTTCTAGTTTACTCTTATTACCCCGAATGATCTTGAAGTTTGTAAACTTACTTTATGAAAATCCCCTCACATTTACTTCTTGAATTCTGTGACACAAAGTCATATGTCCTGTGGGTAGCACTGCTGCGTCACACATTTCACAGAGCCTGCCTTCTGCTCTACAGAGGTGCTGAGAGGAGGAGTTTCAGGAAGTGGAGTCAGTACAGGAATCACTGCTTGCTGGTAGCAAAGTACCTTGGGATATGTAGTCCTTAGAAATGGAAGAGAAGCAGCAAAGCTTGTTGGGAGTCCAGAAAGTTGTGGAAAGAGATAACCAGCTGACAGGTAGCACTCACAACATGAAAGGAAATTTGTCAAGTACATTTATATTGGATTGTCAAATATATATATTGTTTGTATTGTTTATTACAATGCTGATTAGACATGTGCGATTTGTTTCGTTACGAAAAGAAATTCGGAAGAGATTCATATGTATCTAATCTCTGAACCACAATAGTAGCGAATTTCAACAAATTCAAAATAATTTATAACAAAACAAATAAATGTGTTTGTATTCATTCATTTGATTTGGAACTTATGCTATATGTTTGAAGTATCCAAAAAATGCAACGACATAACAAATGATCCCAGTTGATTCGGATCCATTTTGTTTTATGTTGTTGGAACATTTTTCATTCTTATAAAAATGCAGTACATATGAAATGGAGCCATATTGCAATAAATACAGTAAGGTATAAAAGTGAAACAAGATAATGATTTCTAATTATTGTGTTTGGATTGGACAGAGGTGGATCTATCAGAATCTCAGAATTATAACATAACAAATGAATCCGAAATTAATTTTGTTCCATTCAGTATGTTATGATTTAGGGATTTTGATGAATTCACCTCCATCCACTCAAAACAGGGTATAAGTAATCTCCCAAAATAACAAATTACCACATTAAAACTAATAGAGCCAATCTTCTGAAATAGGAGTCGATTTGGAACAACGGACATATGAAACAAATCCGAACATGCAAATCAGATTTGAATATATGAATCATTCTACCATAGTGAATATGACAAAATAAAAAGATTAGCTTAATGAAAGAAACAAAGCAAAACAAAATGTTTGTTGTGCACATCTGTAATGCTGATGTTATAAAATGAAGGTGTATGCTGTGACCATAGACTTACTGCTGCAACCCATGCACCCTTGGGTAGGTGGACAGAGACTGCAGGAACAAAGGTGTGGCATGGGTACTGGTGGATGATGATGCTACTGGTGGAACTCATGAGCACTGACACCATGTGCAATCTGGTGAAAAAAGCTGCACTCACCCTACAAAAATTCATGCAATCCAATAAATAGAACAAAACAAAATAATAGGATAATACAAAATGAAATAATCCAAAATATGCCCCAAAAAATGAATGTCTCTCAAAAAGTGCACAAGCTCCAAAAGTGACAGTGCTTCAAAGAATATTCCTTCTATAGTGTCACACGCTTCACCACCAGCCTTCCACTGTGTGCAAGATGGTGCTCTTACCCCTGAAGGGACCACATTCATTGAATATATATGACCACCCTCTGCTATGCGTGGCAGTTTTCCACTGATAGCAGCCTATGTTACTGGGATCCTCAATACACTCACATGCCGGTGCTCAGAGGTCACCACAGCTGCTCCTAGCCGATCCCTGGCAATCACTGAAGGCAGACAGGAGGTTTCAATGATTGCCAGGAATCGACTAGGTCACAGTGATGGTAAACCTTGGCACCCCAGATGTTTTGAAACTACAGGTACCAAGGTTCGCCATAACTGCACTATGAGCAGCTGCGGTCACCTCTGAGCACCGGCATGTGAGCGTATTGAGGATCTCATTAACAGCTTACCTTGGCACCCCAGATGTTTTGGAACTACATTTCCCATGAAGCGCAACTACACTGTAGAGTGCAAGAGCAGCATGGGAAATGTAGTTCCAAAACATCTGGGATGCTAGGGTTCACCATCACCGTGACCTAGTCTATCCCTGGCAATCACTGAAGCCTCCTGTCTGCCTTCAGCGATTGCCAGGGATTTGTTAGCAGCAGCTGAGGTCACCTCTGAGTACTGCCATTTCAGTATATTGAGGATCCCAGTAACATAAGCTGCAATCAGAGGAAAACTGCCACGCATAGCAGAGCTGTGGAACAAGCCTTTATGACCTACCTTGGTATAAGCTAGGGTGGTCATATATAGTCGGTGAGTGTGGTCCCCTCTGGGCTTAGGGCACTATCTTTTTTTTTTCTTTTGATCTTTTTATTAAAAATGATAAGATAGATGAGAACATACAACACAAAACAGTCAGTAAATCAATAAAACATGGAGTTGTATAACTTGTGACAGATAAAGAATGGTACATTTAAATTTCCAATTCCCTCGCTAACCTGAAGGGAAGAAAGTCATCATATAAAGATGGACTGTCACAGCTAGGATCACAGGCTATCACCAGGGCCACTGTGTCCCCAGTAGGGGAGACCCTGAGGAACCGTGCGCCATTTTAATGGTTGCGTCCTCTGGGTTCACTCCAGCCAGGAGTCAGAGTAGCTTCAAAGTGGGAATTCGCCAAGATCATCAGGAGCGACCAATTGCCTAATCTTAGTAGTACATGGAAAATATACCGTCTTAAGGCTTCCATGTATCTTAGACCCCCTGCGGAATTAGGGAGAACTAAGAAAGGATCTTGAGGATCCTTCCCATTCCTGTTACCAGGAAACATCTGGTGGCAGGAGGATAACGGCACTATCTTGTACGTAGTGGAAGGCTGGTGGTGAAGAGTGTGACACTATAGAAGGAATATTCTTTGAAGCACTGTCACTTTTGTACATTGAGATACATTAATTTTTGCCACATATTTTGTATCATTTAATTTGTATTATCCTTATATTTTGTTGTTCTATTTATTGTATTGCATGACTTTTTGTAGGGTGAGCATGGCTTTTTTCACCAGATTGTTTTTGATAATGGTAACTGGAGCCATCTGACTGAGCCCTGCATGGTGCACCTGAGAGGAGGAGAGGAGGTCAGTGACAGCGCGGCCAGTCCAGTCTGGGGGGGGGGGGTCACTAATGTAAGGGGGAGTGAATACAATAATGTAAGGGGCACTGGTATAAAGGCTTTCCCCTTATATCAGTAACCCCCCCCAACCTTAGTGTATTCTTTCTGCGGAAGGTGGTCACCAGAGTCCCCTCCACATTTATGGGGTCCCCCCGGATGATTTCTCTACTTTAGCCCTTGTGCTTTCTTATCTATATATACTACACTCTTGAAATATGCTTTAAATTGCATGGTTTTCTCTTTTATAAACAAGAAAATAATGACGTTATGCTGTTGGGCTGGTATAAAAATGCTATGGTGCTGGTCTGAAATTTTTTTCAGGGCTGGTTTTTATTCCCAGTCAGCCCCTGGTCATGCACTCCACAAATCTGGCCTTTATGGAAGAGTGGCAAGAAGAAAGCCATTGTTGAAAGAAAGCTATAAGAAGTCCAGTTTGCAGTTTGCGAGAAGCCATGTGGGGGACACAGCAAACATGTGGAAGAAGGTGCTCTGGTCAGATGATAGCTAAATTTAACTTTTTGGCCTAAAAGCATAACGCTATGTGTGGCGGAAAACTAACACTGCACATCACCCTGAACACACCATCCCCACCGTGAAACATGGTGGTGGCAGCATCATGCTGTGGGGATGCTTTTCTATAGCAGTCACAGGGAAGCTGGTCAGAGTTGAATGGAAGATGGATGGAGCCAAATACAGGGCAATCTTAGAAGAAAACCTGTTAGAGTCTGCAAAAGATTTGAGACTGGGGCGGAGTTTCACCTTCCAGCAGGACAACAACCCTAAACATACAGCCAGAGCTACAATGGAATGGTTTAGATCAAAGCATATTCATGTGTTATAAAAAAAACAAAAAAAATTCCAAGCGCAGCTTACCGACCAGCCTGCAAGCAACCGTATTGACCTGTCCAACAGTATGCATTAAAAACAAGGGTTTAGTTGCACACATTTGCAAATACATGCATAAGCCACATAGCCACTTCAAGGCACCCCATTTTCTGTGGACCTAAACTCTAATTTCCGTGAGTCTCCAACAATGGAAGCACAGGCAGGTGTAGGGCAGATAAACCTGGACTAGAATGACCCAGTCAAAGTCCAAACCTAAATCCAATTGAGAATCTGTGGCAAGACTTGAAAATTGCTGTTCAGACGCTCTCCATCCAATCTGACAGAGCTTGAGCTATTTTGCAAAGAAGAATGGGCAAAAATGTCCTCTCTAGATGTGCAAAGCTGGTAGAGACTTCCCCAAAAAGACTTGCAGCTGTAATTGCAGTGAAAGGCGGGTCTACAAAGTTGACTCAGGGGGGCTGAATACAAATGCCCCCCACACTTTTCAGATATTTAGTTGTAAAACATCTTGAAAACCATTTATCATTTTCCTTCCACTTCACAATTATGTGCCACTTTGTGTTGTTCTATCACATAAAATACCGATAAAATACATTTATGTTTTTGGTTGTAACATGACAAAATGTGGATTCAAGGGGTATGAATACTTTCTCAAGGCACTGTAAGCAAGGCAGGACCAATGTGGACAGAGTCAGAGCCAGTCTAGGTCAGGAACTTGCAGGCAGCAACGTATCAGAGTGGCAGGCAGAAATCATTTTTGGGAACAGGCCGGGCTTAACGCAGGAGGAGCCCAAAAAGACTTGGGAAGCAAGCCGGTTCAGAAACGGAAAATAAGGATCAGATGTAGAATACAAGTCACAGAGTACAGCTGAAGACCGCTCAGCACTGGAGCCCAGCAGGCGATAGTCTGAAAGTGGAAAAAACCTTAAAAAAATAAAACCACAGAAAGAAAGGGTTTTATGACAGCAGACACCCTATTGGTCCCCTCTGTCATAAACCCTTCTCCCTGCCTGATGGCGTTTGCCTACACCGAGCCACGCAGGTGCTAACTGGTGTAGCATTTAAAGGGATCCTGTGGCTTGATCATTCAAGGATAGCAACAGGTTCATATTACTGGCTCCAACACCCAGCAGCACATATTCACCTTCACTCCGCTGCCACTCCATTCAGTTGCCAAAAAAAAGAAGGATGCTGTAAGCTCTAAATCCCTCCAGTTGGAGCTTACATGGGGCTAATGACACTCATATGACAGTGATGGACCAATTATAAAGCACCAGTGCTGTCATACACATTTTTCTATATACCTGTTAGTACTGTGCTCCTGCGGGAAGGAAGCCGTTATCCACAGAAAGAGGACAAATATTTGCAAAACACACATTCCTTTAAGTTGAAGTTGTATTTGCTTTTATATTTCACCATTCATGGTTACATAGGTAGATAGCTTTAAACATTTTTGCAAGTTACCTGTTTAGAGTTACAGAGTAGATCTTGCACTAGAATTATTGCTCTCACTCTAACGATCGTGGCGATACTCCCAAACATTATTTTTTTTTTAGCAGAGACCCTAAAGAATAAAATGGGGGTCATTGAAATATTTTATGTCACAATGTATTTGTGCAGCAGTCTTTCAAATGCATTTTTTAAAAAAAAAAAATACATTTTAATGTATTAAAAAAAAATCAGAACAGTAAAGTTAGCCCATTTTTTTGTATAATGTGAAAGATGATGTTACGCCGAGTAAATAGATACCTAAAATGCCATGCTTTGAAATTGCACACACTTGTGGAATGGTGACAACCTACTGTACTTAAACATCTCCATAGGCAAAGATTTAAAAATGTTTCCAGGTTACCTGTTTGGAGTTACAGAGGAGATCTTGCACTAGAATTATTGCTCTCACTCTAACGATTAAGGCGATACCTCACATGTGTGATTTTAACTCCGTTTACATGTGCAGGCATGACTTAGGTATGTGTTCACTTCTTCACGTGAGCTCGGACGGATGGGGCACTTTCAATTTTTTTTTTCTTCTTATTTATTTTACATTGTATTTTTTATTTTTACACTGTCCCTTTATTTTATTTTTTTAAATCACTTTGTTTCCTATTACAAGGAATGTAAACATCCCTTGTAATATAAATAAGCATGACAGGTCCTCTTTATGGAGAGATCTGGGGTCAAAAAGATCCAAAATCTCTTCTTTACCTTTTAAAAGCAAAACATCAAAAAAAAAAATATTTTGATAAAAAAAAAAAAATATATATATATATATATATATATATATATATATATATACTTTCAGCCTGGACCGGAAAGGACATCATGACGTTGACCCCAGATCTCTCATTTACCTTTAAAAGCAAAAAACTAAGAAAAAATGTAATTTTTACTTTAAGAAAAAAATCCTGTCAATCTGCCGAAGGACTGGAATTGACATCAGAGGTCGCTCCAGTCCTTCAAGGGCATAGAGCTGAGGGGGGGTATCTTGCCCTCACTCGGCTTCCTGCCTAGTTATCGGCCCCATCAAAACAGTTCTGAGCTTACCGACGGCTCCGGTAAGCTCGGAATTGACCGAGAAGCAGCAGGAAGAGGTCACCTCTCCAGGCGCCTATAAATGTGATCTTGCGACGAACACCACCACTGGGACCACTTTTATCTGAAAACCGGCCGCCTGTTACGCCGCCTAGCTAGATGCTGCCAAAACCCTGGTATTTAACATCAAAATAATGACGTACATTTACAGTTAGGCGGTTGGCAAGTGGATATTTTAACCACTTCCCACAATGCACCGTCAAGTGACAGCGGAGCAGTGCGGCTCTTGTTCTGGGACGCCTTCATATGACGGTGCCCAGTTTATCGCGGGTGTCTCGTTTTTCTGGGACACAGCGTGACCCCAGCCTCGGCAAAGAGCTGCGCCCACGGCTCTTTACCCATGTGATCAGTTGTGTCCAGTCACAGCCAATCACATGTTAACAAGGAAGTGCCATTTATCGGCTTTTCCTCTCTCACACTGACAGTGTGTGAGGTGGAGAAAGTCGATAAGCAGCATTACCTTACAGGAAAAAACGTGTAAAGGTAATCAGGGCATTGATCATCAGTGTCGTGATTACAATGCAGCCCCAACAGTGCCCATCAGTGATGTCACTCTGTGCCCATCAGTGACACCAGTATGTGCCCATCAGTGAGGCCAATCTGTGCCCATCAGTTATGCCAATCAGTGCTACGCTTCAGTGCCCATTAGTGCCTGCCCATCAGTGCCACCTATCATTGCCCATGAGTGCCACCTATCAGTGCCCATCAGTACTGCCTATCAGTGCCCATCAGTACTGTCTATCAGTGCCCACCAGTCCCACCTATCAGTGCCCATCAGTGCCTGCCCATCAGTGCTGCCCATCAGTGCCACCTATCATTGCCCATAAGTGCCGCCTATCAGTGCCCATCACTGCCACCTATCAGTGCCCCTCAATGCCGCCTATCAGTTACCATCACTGTTGCCTATCAGTACTCATCAGTGCTGTATGTCAGTGCCCATCAGTGCTACATATTAGTGCCTCTATATCAGTGCCACCTCATTAGTGCCCATCAATGCAGCCTCATCAGCACACATTTAAATTACTTATTTAAAAAAATTTGCTAACAGAAACAAAGAAACTTTTTTTTTTCAAAATTTTTGGTCTTATTTCGTTTTTTTAAGCAATACATAAAAAACCCAGTGGTGATTAAATTCCACCAAAAGAAAGCTCTAGTTGTGTGAAGAAAATGATAAAAAAACTCATTTGGGGTACAGCGTTGCATGACCGCGCAATGGTCATTCAATGTGCAACAGCACTGAAAGCTGAAAATTGGTCTGGGCAGGAAGGGGGTAAAAGTGCCCAGTACTAAAGTAGTTAAGTAAACTTCAGGCCTAAAATGGCTTTTTAAACGCATGCAAACAAAATGCAAAAGCGGCTCTGGCAGCGAAAGGGTTAAACACTTAAATAATCGGTTATATGGAATATGAAATGATTACTGGCTTAGTGTACTTTTTCTAAATTATCTCATTAGGAACTCGGATTTTGCAGCAAATGATATCTATGGGGACATGTCTTCAAGTCATCTCTGCAATAGGAAATTAAAGCATTAAGCTCTTTATATAGGTTTATTTTTTTCATGGGAAAGCAAAGAAAAAAAATGCTCCCTGTTGAGTTTTCATACACATTCTGCTTTCCTGTGTGACCTGAACACATATCTATCAATGTGTTAATATTGTGGAGCAGAATTTCGCTCAGAACACTGGAATAAATTACCATATATATGGTGCGGGGCAGTGTTGGAGTAGCACAATCAGCAGCAAGTAGGTGGAGAAGCTGACTATGAAGAGGAAATTGGATTTGATTTTTGCTGTTACTTGAGGAATGAAATGATTTTTTTTTTGTTAAAAATGCAAAAAAGACACAAAACAATGATAGCGAATAAAAATAACTTGTGTGTAATGGAGAGCCTCTGATTACCTGGACACTCATTTCCAAAACTGGCTGAGAACTATAAAAACTTTCCTCTGAGACCACTTAGCGACCACCCACCATAGCTTTACTGCGGCTGCTTTGTGCCAGATCATGTACCTGGTACGTGATCTCACACTTTCGGGTCTGTGATTGGACACAGCGGGATCCAATCAGCGGGGTGCTTATGAGCGAGCCTGCACAAGTGCTCCCATAGCAAGTGGTTTTGCTATGGGGGCACTCAGCAGGGGGAGGAGCCCAGAGAGCCGAGGACCTGAGAAAAGGAGGATCAGGGCTGCCCTGTGCAAAACCAACTGCACAGAGCAGGTACTGTAGGTATAACATGCTTATTTTTTATTTGATTTTTTCCTTTAGTATCACTTTAAAGCGTGTCTATGATAAAATGCAAAATCATATATTTGTGCATTTATTTTCAATTATTTCTAGTCCACTTGCGGACCGTCCACCATAGATTTACTGCGGCAGGGTAGCCGCTCTGCGCCAGATCACATACCTGGTATGTGATCTGACACTTCCGGGTCTGGGGCACACACAGGCGCTGCCGCCAACCCACTCCCGCTCTGATTGGACACAGCAGGAGCCAATCAGTGGGTCCAGCGGACGCGATGTCCTTCGGGACCTGCCGATCGTTCGGGAGAAAGGCAGAACGGCGGTCTGCATATGTGCTGTTACATGTACTGTCATGTAAATGTAATGCTATGAATAGTTATAGTAATGTTTATATAGTTAGTCTTTAACCCCTTGCCGACCGCCGATCGGCAATTGACGGCGGCAAGGTGGCTCGTGAGCGCAAATCGCCGTCACGCGCGCTCACTGTGTTCGGGGAGGGCCAGGGAGCGGGTGCGGCGGCTTCGATTGCCGCCGGCTACCCGCGATGGCCCCCCCGGAGCGAAGGAGCGGAGGTCCGTGTATGTAAACACGGACCTCCGC
>BLSH010441650.1:775369-796498 GCA_018402905.1 Glandirana rugosa
AGAGGAGAGAGAGAGGAGAGAGAGAGGGGGAGAGAGAGAGGAGAGAGGGGGAGAGAGAGGGGAGAGAGAGAGAGAGAGGAGAGAGAGAGGAGAGAGGGGGAGAGAGAGAGGAGAGAGAGAGAGAGAGAGAGGGGAGAAGAGAAAGAGAGGGGGAGAGAGGAGAGAGAGAGAGGGACACCCCCCACATCAGAGTACTCACTCAGAGGCAGGAGGGACTGCATTAATGGATGGATGAGACTCCATGTTTCTGCACATGGGCTGGGCTGGGCTGGGCTGTAGTCTTGAATCTTCCCGCCCACATCTCCTTCTCTTACCGAAGTCTGCATGTCGGGGAGTGTGGGCGGGGCAGACACAGGAGGAGAGGATGGGGGGAGGAGGAAGCAGCTGCAGCTGTCCCCTGACTGGCTGTGCGGGCTGCAGGGGGAGGGGTCAGCACTCACTGTTCGCTCTGATGAGCGTCTGTCTCTCTCTCTCTGTGATCCGGAGCGCTCAGTGAGCTTCGCTCCGATCACACTGTTCCCTTCCCACTCGTAGCGTTTTCCTGATATCAGTAAACACAGAGGCTGTGCTAAGCTGAAGGCAGGGGATCTGTGATGATTATCAGAGGCGGATCTTTAATAAGACAAATTAGGCGGCCGCGAGGCCCTTGTGGGTGCGAGGCCTAAGGCGACCGCCTAATTTGCCTAATTAAAGGGCCGCCTCTGCTTACACGGACCTCCGTTCTTTCACTCCGGGGGGGCATCGCAGGTAGCCGGTGGCAATCGAAGCCGCCGCACCCGCTCCCTGGCCCTCCCCGAACACAGTGAGCGCGATCTCGCAGCCGCCGTCAGATGACGACGATTTGCGATATCGCACCACTTTGTCGCCATCAACCTGCGGTTGGCGGTCGGTAAGCGGTTAAATCGCGTTTAAAAGTCGTTTTTCTGACCACAAAAAATGTTGAAAGCTTAAAAACGCTCATAAACACCCAAAAACACTCAAAAACTTTGCTTGCTAGCGTTTTTGTTTGTTTTTGACCCATTGAAAAAAAAACGCTTTTAGGCATGAATGCGGCAAAACGCTGCTAAATGCGGCCAAACGCGGCATGTAAAATGCATCTAAGTGGCCGTTTTAAGTATCGGTTTCTAGCTGTCAAAATAATTGAGGGAGGTTGAAAAAGCGCCCCGTGTGCATGGAGCCTTAATGTCATCCAGAAGGCTCATATCTACTTTAATTACTTGATATTTAAATAAGCCGTAAAAAGTCATCATGGAAGGGTTTGTTTTTTTGTAATGACATCACTGTTATTCTACCTTGCCACTATAAATAATTCTTGTTTTGTGTCTAATGTGTATTTCTTATGATTGTCAGCTCCACCTACTGGCCATAATGTGGTATTTTTCTGAAATACCTTAATCAAGAACTTACCGTATATACTCGCGTATAAGTCGAGTTTTTTGACACGGATTTTGTGTCAAAAAACCGAGATTCGTCTTATACGTGAGTCAACAGCCGGTACGAGTGCGGGGAAACATTCCGAGGGCACCCGCGGCGGCTGAGATGCATTCCAGGGATGCCGTCACGTCCGCTGACGGCCTGCTGGAGGGCGGAACTTCAGCTCAGTCACACTTGCGACGTGACTGGGCTGAAGGTAAGGGCAGAGGACACAGGCACTTCCTATGAATGGAATAAGGCTGCCGTGTCCTGCTTATGTAAATGTAAAGGAAAAGAAAACAGTTTGGCAATTCGATTAACTAACCATATTAACCCTTATTGTGTGAACAATAAGGGTTAATATGGTCAGATATTCAAATGACAAAACTGTGTTTTTTTTTCTTTGCATTTGACATATGTGAAGAACACAGCAGCCTTATTCAATACATAGGAAGTAAGTATACTGTACTGTAAAAAATAAACGGTTGTACACACACACACTCCCGATTGCATGGCCACTTCCTATGTTAGGGTCCCTAATCTCTTCTAAAGAGGACCTGTCATTAAAAAAAATAACTTAATGTCTTTTTGGTACATACAACCTACTGATGCTTCATTGGTAATTTTTTTTTGGCATCTATTTTTATCTTTGAAATTTACCAGTGGCTGCTGCATTTCCCACTTAGGCTTATACGTGAGTCAATAAGTTTTGCCATATTTTTTTGGCAAAAGTAGGGGGGTCGACTTATACACGAGTATATACGGTACTACATTATGGGCACTAGATGGAACATGAATGGGTGGATGGCCCTCTCAGCACAGTAAATAAGCTGTCACAGGCAGCCAGGGCTGCTGTTAGAAATCACGGGGCCCAGTACAGCTTATCTGATAGAGCCCCCCTCCTTTTTTTTTTAAACAGCCTTGTTGGGGGGGCATTTAGACCCCTGATGTCTCACATTTGAGACAGAGAATGGGACTGACCACAGAGAATCCCCAGTCCCTTTCTCAGCAGGCTCAGCTGCACTGGGCAGTAAATGAAAGCGCTCTGAGGCTCCCTGTTCATTCACAAACTGAAGCATAATAAACACAATATACTATGCTTCAGTAATGAATGAATAGTGAGGGATCGGTGCCAATCGCTCACTGTGTTCATTCAGGAAAGGAAGGAGCTGGTGAATATGACATATTTAATGCACACCCCCCCCGCTCTCCATCTTGAAAAATACCCCTGTGTGCTCCTGTGTGGTGGCAGAGGAGGGAAGCTGGCAATGCTGAAGTGCAAATGGGAGGAAGAAAAAGGAGGAAAAGTCACCAGAGCTGCAGGGGGAGCCACAAAAGTTGTCAATAAGGCAGTACAGCCATCCCTCGTGCTTGGTAGGTGCCCAGGCCCCACTTTTGAAATGATGGGACTTGTGCCTGGCACAGGAGGGCTGGCTGTGCTGCCTTATCAGTAGCCCTGCAGGCAGCTCCCGATGCATGCTTAGACATTAGACAGCCAATCACAGCGGTCACATAATTGGGAAGCCTACCTCCCAAAATGTGGATGCTATTAAAAGGATGGGGAGTAGCAGACACGACAAGGGATTAAACATTTTTTTGCACTGACACATGTCCCTCCCCTGGCCTATGGCCGCCCATGACAATTCAGCTATGCTTGGCACTATGTTCGGGTTTAGCTGATTTTATTCCTGGTTTCCTGGAACTTTGCCTGGTTTGTTTATCCCTACGCATCATTGCTCTGGACCACCTGTCTGATAGTGCTTACAGTGATCAAACAGTCCGTTTATCACGCCGAGGTTAAAGTATCAGGGATCAAGCAGTAACAAGTCCATAGGCAAGCTGAGGGTCAAGGCACAGGAGATCGGGCAGAGAGGAGTCTGTAAGGCAAACCGAGGGTTAAACACCAGAGATCAGAGCAGGTCAATAGCCGAGCTGGGTCACAACAGGAAGCAAGCAGGTTTAAACAAGGTACAGGTTCAGGAACACTGGGAGCTGAAAGACAATCCAGCAATTTGGGTGCATTGTGGACAGCCTTTTATAGGCCAGCAAAAGACCTCATTGGCCACGGCGTATGCGCGCATTGCGCAGGTGTGCCTTTCTTCCGCACATGCGCGCGTGGGCGTGCTGGTCGTGTCTATTTCCATGACATACATGCTCATTATTAATAAGTAATATTGGTGCTATGAGAGCACGCTAAGAAAGACGTACATGTATGTTTGAGTGAAATCATGCTCATACATAGGGGTAGAAGTATAAGGAGTTGCTTTTATTGAGCCACCCCATCAATACAATATTAACAATACATAATAAAAATCACTGCACATACAATATAGCAATACATGATAATAATAAAAACACAGGTTGTAACATGTGGAACTAGAGTAGGGACTGATGCTGTAAATAAATGGAATATATACAACAAGTCATAATAAGAAATACATATATGTACAATCTTGAGGTAGAAGTGTAAACGCATTTTATTAGCATCCTATAAGGCTACGCGTTTTGTTGATCAATTTCCACTTCTTCAGGAGCATGTGCAATAAGCATCACTATATGAAAGAAAAAGGTAAGTTGGTAAGTTCACCCCATTGTACATCATTCCCTAATCATACTCACACATCAACCTGAGGGTCAACACCCGATGTTGTGGGCAGAGGGCCATAAGGAAATGCCTCTGCAGGAGCTGAAAGAGGACTCCCCGCAAACGCCAAGGCATACAGAGTGGGGTATCACCAAGAGTATAAGTCTCCATCTTGTGGTCAGCGGTAACATAGTCAATCCCAAAATCAGGGTCTGCAAAAATATTATGTGTATGAGTATATGAGAGTATCTATGGCAAATGCCAATAGCAGATACCATGTGAATAACCAGTGGATTACAAAAAAGATAAAAGGCACCAACACGAACCACACAGTGATGAGGGTTATGGGCTAGGTTGGGAGTGCTCCTCAACCAGGTCCTAGACAGGAATGGTGAAGGGAAGGATAGGAGGAAGAGGTGGTGCAAGTGTGGGAAAGGAGCGACTGAGAATCTAAAAGAACTGGTCCATGATCCATTAAGTTAGATTCCCCAGAATATAAAATCAACACTCATATACAAAAGTCTAGTGTTAGCAGCGCTTGGATAAAATGTGAGGGTAAACAAATGTAAAAGATAAAGTGCCGGTGCTGAGAAAAAAATTTGCCAGTGCTGGAAATAAAGTTCTTGAGAAGTGCAAATAATCTTCTATTAAAATCCTCCACCTCTGTTCACCACGTGTGGGGGAAAAAATACAATTGGAGGCTCACCAGAATTATGGATATACAACGCCTTTGAATACATCCATGGGGAACTCAGCATAGGATCATCACACAAAGATTGTATGTCTCCAACTCAGCCAGCTCGGCAGGAGGATTCAAGCCAGCCTGTGCATAATGATTAATTAATTTTGATTGATTTGAATATTGATTGAAAATTGATTTTATATTATTTGATTTTTTAAAGCAGCAGCTGATTATTATTATATAACATATTTATATTTTAATTTTATACTACACTTGCACAATTGAGTTTTGCACAACTGAGTTGTAATACCTTGAGTATTGATTGATTTATATAGCGCGGTATTTTACATAATTAATTCAGATTCCCCAGAATGTTACAATAGCTAAAACAACAAAAAACATATGCAAGCGTACAATACCTTTAAATGTAAAGAACCCCTCTCATTTACCACTGCTGTTCACAATGGAGGTTATAAAACATAAAACATAAAACAACTTTTTCTTTAATGCGATTTGTTCACATGCAATACATTGACTTTGCTTTCCTTTGAATATGTGAGAGGTGCACTGTTCTGTCGTCTAAATAGAAATGTATATGGCTCTCAAGAAATTCTAATTACAACATTGTAAATTGAGAAATTACATATGCAATTATTAATCCCCTTTGCCTCCTGTAATGGTGCAGATCAGAAATGTAACACTACTATTAGCAGAGACTTACTTCTCTTGCCGTTCACATTTATCTGGTTATTTTTAATAGTAGCGACGTCTCAGTTACGGTTACTCATCCTCCTTAATGAGGTGTGCACAGCAAAGCGAGCTTTATCAAGCTGAAGGGACCGGTGATGTGGTCGCCGACCCGAGAGTTTGATTTATTAGGTTGTTATTTTAAACGTTGCTGCATTAATCAAGTTTAATTAAGAAAGCAACCTCCCCCAAATAAGCACACAAAGCCATTTATAGACAAAGTCACAAATAGGTATAAATAAACTCACCATGCCAAAGCAAGGAAGTGTCTTTCAACAGTCATTAAAGCAAAGCTCTGCTGAGCACTAATTATAGTTCAACTGGCAGCACAACAGTGATGTCATCACAGATAAACAACCCATCCGATGACTACTTTTCATGGCTTCTCGGTTATTTACATTTCATGGAATTAAAGCAGAATTCCAGGTATGGATATTTTTATATACAGTGCCTTGAAAAAGTATTCATACCCCTTGAAATGTTCCACATTTTGTCATGTTACAACCAAAAATGTAAATGTGTTATATTGGGATTTTATGTGATAGACCAACACAAAGTGGCGCATAATTGTAAAGTGGAAGGAAAATGATAAATGGTTTTCAAAATTTTTTTACAAATAAATAAATGAAAAGTGTGGGCTACATTTGTATTCAGCCCCCCTGAGTCAATACTTTACAGAACCGCCTTTCACTGCAATTAAAGCTGCAAGTCTTTTTGGAGATGTCTCTACCAGCTTTGCCCATTCTTCTTTGCAAAATAGTTCAAGCTCTGTCAGATTGGACGGAGAGCGTCTGTGAACAGCAATTTTCAAGTCTTGCCACAGATTCTCAATTGGATTTAGGTCTGGACTTTGACTGACCCATTCTAACACATGAATATGCTTTGATCTAAACCATTCCATTGTAGCTCTGGCTGTACGTTTGGGGTCGTTGTCCTGCTGAAAAGTGAACCTCCACCCCAGTCTCAAGTCTTTTGCAGATTTCACAGGTTTTCTTCTAAGATTGCTATGTATTTTGCTCTATCCATCTTCCCATTTACTCTGACACCACCCCCTCCCCCGACTAGAGGGCAGCCTCAAGGGCCACCGACAGCCTCCTCAGCACTCCTTCTCCAACTTCCACCCGACTCCCTTGCTGGCCTGACCCATGAGTATTTGCGAGGTGCTTGCCCCCTGCCAGCCCAGTTTGCTGGGGATTGGCTGGGGCCCTCATCAACACTCCAAGCAGCTCCTCCTAGACTTTGCCCTCTACTTCTGGAATCTTCTCCAAGTTTCCAGAGAGCAGGGGGGTTACCAGAAGTGCTGCTTGCTTAGTCATCCAGCCTTCCTGAGTCACTCAGCCCTCAGCCAGGCCGTATTTTCCTACACTACAACGTTATACACTAGCACACACTAGAGGGTGCTGCCCATAGCTACATTGACATGTAAAAACAATACATGGAATTCTTCTTTTAAATAAATGTAAACTCTTTGCATGACATTTATAAATAATAAAAAAAAATGCTGCTTGAATGTCTCTGCATCAGCACACCCATCTTGAATAATCCCACTAATGTGTTTAATATGATTATTTCCTATGATTGTCAGCTCCATCTAGTGGTCATAATGCAGTATTTTCCGATTGTGGTATTTCAGAAAAATAGCACATTATGGCTACTATGTGGAGCTGGCTATCATAAGAAATAAACATATTAGATACATTATGGGGATTATCCATGATGACTGTGTGAACACTGAGACATTCAGAGACTGAATTTTTTTTATTACCTCTTCATGCTGGCGGTACGCTTATATGTGGCCTCTTGGCCATTGGGCCTTAACGCTCACAGCCTCACATATGCATACCAGAATGTAAACAAAGCTTGTGCCAAGAGTGCGCGCCCTGCTTGCTCTTGGCACAGTCACCAGCGGCTAACAGGAAAGCTCCTGATCTCTACTTACAATTGGGAGCTTGCTGATCATGTGACAGTTATGACAGCCAATTATGGCAGTCACATGATCAGAAACCCCGTCCGCCTCCCGGTATCAGAAACCTCATAAAGGGCTGGAGGGCGAAGGCTTTAACCTCTTGCCAACCTTATACTGTATATATACAGTGGCAAGGCAGCTCTCCTGCGTAGGATCACGTGCTATGTGATCCTGCACTTCGGGGTCTGGGGCGTGCATGTGCGCCTCCGCCGACCCGCTCCCGCTGTGAGTAGACACAGAGGGAGCTGATCTGCAAGTACCGTGGACTCGATGTCTGCCCGGCACCCGCCGATCATTAGGCAGAGAGCCAGAATGGCGACCTACCTATGTAAACAAGGCAGATCGCCATTTTATCAGTAAGTAAGGCATTGATCCTGTGTTCCTGCAAAGCATGAACATGGATCAGTGCCTTCTCATAGTAAAAGCACCTCGCCCACAGTGAGAAAGCACATTGTTAGGCACACAGATAACCCTTTGATGGCCCCTCCTGTTAACTCCTTCCCTGCCAGTGTCATTAGTACAGTGACAGTGCATATTTTTAGCAATGATCACTGTGTTAGTATCACTGATCCCCAAATAGTGCCAAAAGTGTCCGATTTTTTTAGTCCCTCTTCGCTGCTCCTGGCGCTTCTCTCCTGTCAAGTGCCCCCACAGTGCCCCCACAGCAAGCAGCTTGCTATGGGGGCACCCAAGCAGAGCTGAAGCTCCCTGTGTTCATTCAGATATGGAGCTGCCGTTCAGCCCCTCTCTCTCCTGATTGGCTAATTGACATTGATTGACAGCTGCCGGAGCCAATGGCACCGCTGATGTGTCTCAGCCAATCAGGAGGGAGATTCCCGGACGGCTGACGGACTCATGGACACTGGACAGAGATGGGGCTCAGGTAATTAATAGGGGGGCTGTTGCACACAGAAGGCTTTTTATCTTAATGCATTAAGATTAAAAAAAAACCTTCTGCCTTTACAACCACTTTAATGACGGGTGGTTGGGAGATGGTAGAAACACAGCTCTACCATATGTTTTTACCTCATCAGCCCCCCCCCCCCCACCCTCCCACCACAAGCGTAAACTAAGCCTAAAGCTGTTCAAAACACTTAGATTCACTACTCCTTTTAGTATCTCTGGCCACAGGTTCTGAAGAACATATATAATAAGCAGAAATATAAACAGATCATAGGGTAATATCATTTATTTACTCACTTTTTTGCTCCTACTAATCTCACTCCACCCCTTTTCAGCAAATTGGCAAAAAAAAAAAGACTCCAAGTGTATTTTGCATTTTCACCTTTCTGACCTAGGCCAGAAGGATGTCTTCCCGCCCAAAGCCTCCCATGATTCCTATGTTCTGGATCCCAGGAGGCTTCAGGGCTGTGTGTAATCTAGTGCACATTGAGGCGTCATCGGGAGGCTGGCTTCTAAGACCCAGAAGAGACAGTTTCTTTTTAAAAAGCATAAAACACTCATAGCAGTGGTGCTTCACCCAGAACTGAGGATATGACAGCATTGGTGTGCATAGGGAAGGGGACATCACTCACTACTCCCCACCAGTATGTGATGATGTCACTGTGTATAGTGCCCACCTTCGCATTTCGTCATTGGTTAACTTTTGCCTGGAAAAGCAGTTTTTCCGGAATATCACACTATGCAAATTTTAAAATGAAAATCCATCTATTGAACATGAGTGCAGGCATGAAAAAATAATCACGTCACCCTGACTAAAACCTACCCATGATCTGCTTCTCAGATTGATGGCAGCTTGTGGCCTTACCCTAAATGATGAGAACACAGCGAGGATAAAAAAGCATTTTGTACAGTCTTCTTAAAAAAAGATGTGAGGGAGACATTGTAAAAACTATTCTGACAGTTAAAAAGTACAGTGCATCCAGAAAGTATTTGCAATGCTTCACTTTTTCCACATTTTGTTTCCTTACAGCCTTATTCCAAACATTATTTTTCTCAAAATTCTACAAAAACAATACCCCATAATAACAACATGAAAGAAGATTGCTTGAAATCTTTGCAAATTTATTAAAAATAAAAAAACGAAAAAAAAAATCACATAAATAACTATTCAAAGCCTTTGCCATGATACTCAAAATTGAGCTCAGGTGCATCCTGTTTCCACTAATCATCCTTGAGATGTTTCTACAACTTGATTGGAGTCCACCTGTGGAAAATTCAGTTGATTGGACATCATTTGGAAAGGCACACCAACCTGTCTATATAAGGTCCCACAGTTATCAGTGCATGTCAGAGCACAAACCAAGCCATGAAGTCCAAGGAATTGTCTGTAGACCTCCGAGACAGGATTGTATCGAGGCATAGATCAGGGGAAGGGTACAGAAAAATTTCTGCAGCACTGAAGGTCCCAATGAGCACAGTAGCCTCTATCATCCATAAATGGAAGTAGTTCGGAACCACCAGGACTCTTCTCAGAGCTAGCCGCCTATCCAAACTGAGCAATCAGGGTAGGAGGGCCTTAGTCAGGGAGGTGACCAAGAACCCAATGGTCACTCTGACAGAGTACCAGAATTTCTCTGTGGACAGAAGGAAGCCACTCCTCAGTAAAAGGCACATGACAGCCTGCCTGGAGTTTGCCAAAAGGCACCAGCTGGACTCTCAGACCAGGAGAAATACAATTCTCTGGTCTGATGAAACAAAGATTGAACTCTTTGGACTGAATGGCAAGTGTCATATCTGGAGGAAACCAGGCACCGCTCATCACCAGGCCAATACCATCCCTACAGTGAATCATGGTGCAGGCAGCATCATGCTGTGGGGATGTTTTTGGCGGCAGTACCTGGGAGACTAGTCAGGTTTGAGGGAATGTTTACCTTCCAACAGGACAATGACCCTAAGCACACAGCCAAGATAACAAAGAAGTGGCTACGGGACAACTCTGTGAATGTCCTTGAGTGGCCCAGCCAGAGCCCAAACTTGAACCCGATTGCACATCTCTGGAGAGATTTGAAAATGGCTGTTCACCAAAGCTTCCCATCCAACCAGATGGAGCTTGAGAGGTACTGCAAAGAAGGATGGGAGAAACTGTCCAAAAATAGGTGTGCCAAGCTTGTAGCATCATACTCAAACAGAAATGAGGCTGTAATTGGTGCCAAAGGTGCTTCAACAAAGCACTGAGCAAAAGCTGTGAATACTTATGCACTGTACATGTGATTTTTTTTTTTTTTATATAAATTTGCAAAGATTTCAAACAAACTTCTTTCACATTGTCATTATGGGATATTGTTTGTAGGATTTTGAGGAAAATAGTGAATTTAATCCATTTTGGAATAAGCCTGTAACATAATACAATGTGGAAAAAGTGAAGTGCTGTGAATACTTGTGGGATGCACTGTATGTATTTAAACTAATGGGTTTACATTATGGCTGAAAACGGAACCACCTAAGCCTAAGTATGCCACAGGTATGGCTGTCCTTTTAATTGGGAGGTGATATCTTTTGTTTTCCCCATGGTGTTCTGTTAAAAAAAAGTAAAAAAGCAGACATAAGTAATATTGTTCCTTACTTCCTTTATCTTAACGTGAATCTGTAGCCATGCTGTGGAATTTAAGTATTTACTGTACATATTATTAACAAACCATAAATTTGTTTTTAAACTGACCTCTGCAGCTGCATGCAATGTGCAGCAGCTCATTCTTAAATTTCACACCAGAAGCAATGAAAGCATTTCATTTGCTTTTCTCAGTAACTCAGGTTACCCTAGTACCCTGTTCAGCAGTGACATGGCAGCTCTACTACCCATGCTTCTCCAGTACAGCAATGACTACCTCCTGCACCCCCTCACAGCAGTGACTTGGCAGATCATCTTCCCCACTGCCTTTTCCCAGAAATGACTCAGTAGCTCCGCTTATCCTCTGTCCAAGCAGTAACTGACTTAGCAGCCTTCCAGTCTTCTTCAAAAAGTGGGAGGAACAAGGTGGACTTTTAAGGTGCCAGCAAGAACACACAAATAAAATCAAGCTTCCATCCTTCTTGCCTCTAATATACATGCAGTGCAGGAGTTATGGGAAGGGGAGCAGGGTAATCTGATGAGAGAAGCATTTGGATGACTTCAGGGCTTCCACAATGAATGTTGGGGATGAATTGTTCCACAGTGCCTGCAGCTACAGAGGTAAATGAAGGTTTGTTTTAAAGCATGTTTTTTACTTTTTAAGAATATACTGTATATACACTATATCACCAAAAGTATTGGGATGCCTTCCTTTACTCGCACATGAACTTTATTGGCATCCCAGTCTTAGAGTTCAATATTGAGTTGGCCACCATTTGCAGCTATAACAGCTTCAACTCTTCTGGGAAAGCTGTCCACAAGGTTTAGGAGTGTCTATGAGAATGTTTGACCATTCTTTCAGAAGCGCATATGTGAGGTCAGGCACTGATGTGGACAAGAAGGCCTGGCTCGCAGTCTCCGCTCTAATTCATGTGTTATATCGGGTAGAGGTCAGGACTCTGTGCAGGCCAGTCAAGTTCCTCCACCCCAAACTCACTCATCCATGTCTTTATGGACCTTGCTTTGTGCACTGCTGAGCAGCCATGTTGGACCTTCACAAAGTTGGGAGCATGAAATTGTCCAAAACTTGTTGATAGGCTGACACCTTAAGAGTTCCCTTCATTGGAACTAAGGGGCCAAGCCCAACCCCTGAAAAACAACCCCACACCATAATCCCCCCTCCACCAAATGATTTAGACCAGTGCACAAAGCAAGGTCCATAAAAGACATGGATGAGTGGGTTTGGGGTGGAGGAACTTGACTGGCCTGCACAACCCGATAGAAGACCTTTGGGATGAATTAGAGTGGAGACTGCCAGCCAGACCTTCTCATCCACATCAGTTAATATTGGAAGGTGTTTGCGCAACAGATTTCAAGATCAAAACAATCAAACACTCAAACAGTGTGGGAAGCAGCTGGTGCAATATTCAATAAATGAAAAACAGTTGTATGTAGTAAAGAAACCGCGCTCCCTCTAGAGGTTAAACCTTAATATATGAGAAGACTTGTCTCCTCACAAAACCATATCAACCTGAAATGACTTTTGCACATACGTTAATTAAACCACTGGAAACAATAACAATCAGCATGCACAAATCTTCATGCAATATAGAACTAGTAACAAAACGAAGTGCAGATATAGAGTTTCCAATATAAAACCAATAAACTAATAAAATGCTGAGATCCTCAATCCATAAGTATTTCATGCACGGGGTATATGGGTGAAAATGTCCTTATGTTTAACTGTCTCCAACGTGACTATAAAGTGTTTCACAATCCTCCACCTGTTCACCTTTACACCCAGTGAGTGGCAATCCTACTCACCAGAAAGCTTGATTCCTATTACGGGAATCAAGCCAGCATTAGATCAGACAGGGTGTCTCTTCACACAGGAGGGAATCCCGCAGTCTCCGGCTATATCGCTGGGTTCTATGGATCACTCACCTCCCATATAGGAGGGGGTGTAAAAAATGGAGCCGATATAGTGAAGTATTGTCTGGTCAAACATTTATTACTTGCAGTTGTAGCAGTTAAAAACAATAGATACTCTTACATTAATTCCAAGTTGTGCAGGGGACGCCGATTGCGCTCCTCCTGCAATGCAATGTAGTGGAAGTGCCGTCAGAATCGTAATGTCCTTACGCTGCGTTTCGTCAGTCAACGCGCTGACGTCATCAGAGGACATCAAACTAGTTGTTATTGTTTCCAGTGGTTTAATTAACGTATGTGCAAAAGTCATTTCAGGTTGATATGGTTTTGTGAGGAGACAAGTCTTCTCATATATTAAGGTTTAACCTCTAGAGGGAGCGCGGTTTCTTTACTACATACATCCACATCAGTGCCTGACCTCACAAAGGTGCTTCTGGTCAAACATTCCCATAGACACACTTCTAAACTTTGTGGACAGCCTTCCCAGAAGAGTTGAAGCTGTTATAGCTGCAAAGGGTGGGCCAACTCTATATTGAACCCTACGGACTAAGACTGGGGTGTCATTAAAGTTCATGTGTGTGTACAGGCAGGCGTCCCAATAATTTTGGTAATATAGTGTATACTTGCATACCATTAACCTAGTCGCCGATGTTAAAACATGTATTTGCAACCAGTCTGATAGAATTGCACTTAGCTGGGCATGCAGAAGGTTGTGGTGCAACAGCCAAGCTACTCTGTGTTTTTGAACTGCTGCAGGCTATTCAACAATGGATAGCTCTGGTGTTCCCCATGCCCATGAGAACAGTCTTCCAATCAAAAGTGAAGCCACTATGAACATAGTCTCTTCTTATGCTCTTCTGCATCCAGCACCCATTTGAGCATGGATTTTGTTTAAAATGTGCTCTTCTTTAATTACCTAAAAAAATAAATAAATGATCACTGCTTTTATAACTATAAGTTTTATTCCTACTGCATTATCTTTTATTTCACTTCATTGCCTCCTTTTGTATTTTACTACTGTACATTATTCTCAATTAAAACCCCCCAAAATAAATCTTTGTTAATCTCTGTGTTCCCTAAATAAATAAAATTTGAATAAGTACACCTATTAAATATGCTTGCATTAGGTTAAAAATTACAATCATTAAAAATGTATTCCAAATAGATTTTCCTATCGCAGTTCTAAACACATTTTTAATTAAAAACATCTCCGAAAACATAACTACAACTGTGCACTCCGAAATATATGCACAAACACCTCATTAGCATTTTATGGCAATTTTATTAGCTACAATAAACAAATGTAATGTAAAAAAAAAGAAGTCATTTAATATCTAATGCTTGTATTCTGCCTGGTCTTTTTTCTAATACTTATAGTAAACTTTACAAAAATAAGAACCATTTGGATGTGAAGAAAAAAATCAATTACTTTAGCACCCTGCCTGGATTTTGTTAATCAATTTCATTTAAGTGTCTTCTTTCAGTTTTTGTTACCCTGCAATGCAGCTTCAAAGTTTCTTAAGTAGTATTGCTAAAATTGTTGGTTCAATAAATAGTGAAAGCAAAAAAAATATTGGTTTATCTGTGCTTTGCGTTTACTCAAATTTTTTTTTGCATTTAAAATAAATGTTACCTGGGGCAATCCAAGCTGGTGTTTGTATATAAAAACCCATTTTTCAGAAACACATTTGAAGTTAATTATCAGTGGAAGTAAAGATGATTTGTAAAAAAATGCTAGAAGGTAGGTATTTGTGGAGGAAGAAAACATTTCTTCCCCTTCTGTCTTTACTAACTGTACACTGACAGCTGCTTGGTGTGCGATTCCTGCATTTTATAGACGGCGACCTGTCAAACTTTCAGCGCCGCTCCAAGCAAGAGTATAATATGGTGCTCAAGATAGAGGGAGCTGGTGTCCAGTTGCACACATACAGAGAGTTAGTAAGAAAGGTCTAAGATGTCACTTTATCCAACCCGATCCATGTAAGGTGTGAATGATGGCCTCAGTCAGCGCTGCTCCACTGACCACGCCCTCTGACGTGTTTCGTCCCGGACACTGGGGCTTAGTCATAGAGGTTTAAAATCTGAAGCAATCTGCGCAACTGGAACTATTCAATAAAAGGTTAATAGCAGCTATGCTTAATGTTCATACACAACACATAAAATGATCCAAGATTATTACATGGATCCAACCCGATCCATGTAAGGTGTGAATGACGACCTCAGCCAGTGCTGCTCCACTGACCACGCCCTCTGACGTGTTTCGTTGCGGCCACTGGGGCTTAATCATAGAGGTTTAAAATCTGAAGCAATCTGCGCAACTGGAACTATTCAATAAAAGGTTAATAGCAGCTATGCATAATGTTCATACACAACACATAAAATGATCCAAGATTATACATGTAGCGCTATTTAGACTAAGACAATAATCAAATGTCCATAAAGCAGTGGTATAGTGCAGATGAGAGATTTTTCAAAGTAAATCAAACAAATCCCTCTAACAAACACTAATCATTGTCCATAAATCAGCAGTTTAGGATAGGTCAGAAATTCTTCAAAAGACAAGTCCCACCAGCTGTGCTGAGAAATTCAAACTGTGATCACCACCGTGCACACACCATGCTTACCAGATAGCGTGTGATCCCCTGTGTAAGAGTGGTCTGACATGCTTTGTTTACATATATCGCCTGGGTCTATCTTTCATCTCTCCTAGATCGATCCAGGCTCCAATCACCACCAGATACAATGATTTGCAGTAGATCTGTTAAAGTTCTTCATCACAGCTGCCATTGAGATCCCCAATATACATTCCTCAAATACATTGCATTCGATTTATATTGCCAATTGTCTCTGTAAATGTTGCCTAAATTTAGGATTACCTATTACACACTAGGTAAGAGAGAGAGCTGCGTATTTGCAGAATATGGCAACACATGATTAGTCATAGAGGTGTCTTAAAGACAGTGGACATGTTCCCATGTTCTGTGCCCATGTTGGACAACTAAATCATACTGGTCCAGTGATGACTGAGGGTTTCATTGAGTATCTTGAGCCCCCCCAGCCCCATATTTAATCTTACAAAATACACCACACCACATGCCATTTTTTTTAAATTTTAATTTATTAATATAACTTAAAAACATAAGTACCACATTTCACATTTTTAAATCATAAACAGCAACTATAACCTAATGTTTGGCTGTTGCCACAATTCCAACAGAAGAAGGTCTTAAATGACACATGAAGGTAAACCAACAGCAGGGCTTCTTTTCAATGGAAACGCGGGGGAACAGCACCACCAGCACTGAATGTATGTAATAGCAAGGGTTGCGCTGGAGGGTCTATTGATGCTGGCTCCTGGGGGATCTATTGTCACTGGTGGGGATCTGTTTTTATGTCAGGGTCTATTGTTGCTGGCAGGGAATTTATGGTTGCTGGGGGGGGATCTTATGTTGCTGGTATAGATCTATTATTGAGGGAAAGGTCTATTGTTGCTGGCAGCTGGAGAGTATATTGATGCTGGCTGCTGTGAGATCTTTTGCTGCTTCTGGGGTTCTTTTGTTGCTGGGGTGGATCTTTTGTTGCTGGGGGTGGTATTTTGTTGTGGGCGGTCCATTGTTGCTGTGTAGGGGGGGAGTCTATTGTTGTGTGGGGGAAATATTTTTGTTGAGGGGATCTATTGTTGCTTGGGGGAGCTATTGTTGTTGGGGTGTGGTACATTGTTGCTGGGGGAGTCTATTGTTGTGTGAGGGATCTATTTTTGCTGGAGAGATCATTGTTGCTGGCTCCAGGGGATTACCGCTTTTCTTGTTATCAGACAAGAAAAAATTCCATACAAATTATTTAGTACCACAAAATGATACTTAAAGTGATGTAAAGGTTCCCGTTTTTATTTATTTTTTTAATAACAAACACATTATACTCACCACCTCTGTGCAGCAGTTTTACACAGAGCGGCCCCGAACCTCCTCTTCTGGGGTCCCTCTGCGGCGATCTTGGCTCCTCCTCCGCATCGAGTGACCCGTCAGGGAAGCACTTTCCCTGGTGGTCACCCGTGCGGGCGCGCTACCGAGTCCTGCTGTTGCGTGTATTCACACATACAGCAGGACTTGGCCCCACCCCTGGCTCCTGTGTCACTGGACTTGATTGGCAGCAGCGGGAGCTAATGGCTCCCCTGCTATCAATCCATCCAATGAGGACCGAAGCCGGCAGCTAGAGGGACAAGGCTTGTCCCTGGCGCGGGATTAATTCTGGCTCAGGTAAGTAAAGGGGGGCTCTGGGGGGGGGGGGGCTGCTGCACTTAAAAGGTTTTTTCAGCTTAATGTATATAATGCATTAAGCTGAAAAAACAGGAGACTCTACAACCACTTTATGGTAGTACTGGGAGTTGGTTAGGGGGTTGAACCCAGGGACAGTACTTGGAGGTGGGTAGGGCGCGGAGACAAGGAGGGACTCAGAAAGGGGGAGTTCCTGCATTTGTTCTCTGAGAAAAAAAGCCCTGACCAACACTATATATAGCCCTGTCCCCAGTTGCACCACACCGCCCAGAGGAACCTTTTTGGGTTTTTACACCCCAAGAGACTTAGCAACAAGGAGCACCACCATTACACAACACAACAAGGGTAATCTCAGTAATACCAGTGGGACCCCTGGCTTCCTGTGCTTATTTATTAACATAACTTACAAAAATAAATACCACATTTTTAAATAATAAAATTAAACAGTAGCCATGACTTAATGCTTGTCCATTGGCACAATTCAAACAGAATAAGGTCTTAGATGGCACGATAGTATAAAACAAAACTATATAAAGTATACAGTAGCTATGTCCTCAGCCACACCATACCTTTTTGGGCATAGCATATTTACACTGTCCTGTGGGACTTAACTCCAAGGAGCACTACTGTTACACAGAAAAAGAAAGACGGACAACAAAAATGGTGAGGGTCTGAAGCATATAATATACAGAGCACCCTCTAGGTTGCTACTAGTGATAGTGCAGGTAAATTTATATTATGACTCATGGTTAGTTTTTGAGTCTGATATTGGGAAAGGGTTTATTGCAGGTCAGGATGGGTGACTCGCAGAGGCAGGTATCTGGGACCTCCCCCTGGATCTGGAAGGCTGGAGAAACTTCTAGAAGTTAGTGGGCGGAGGCCAGGAGGACTGATCTGCATACTTGGGGGAACTTGGCCAGGCAGAATGCTCTGGCAGGGTGGCTAGGTCAGCCCTTAAATATGGAGGAGCCATGCCACAAGGGGAGTCAGTGGAAGATGGAGTGCTGAGGAGTCTGTCGGTGGCCTAGGGGACCCCTGGGTCTGGGGGGGGGGTGCTCTGCCCCCAGGCTGGGCTTGGGCTGGCTTGAGAAGACCATGACAGCATCACGGTTTGAAAGGAATCTTGCCTGAGGAGTAGCAGGGAGCAAAGAGGGCAGAGTGAGTACATTAGCACACCCAGGGATTCACAGTGGGAGAAACGGCCATATGTAGTAAGCCTTTCAGGAGAACAGTGCTGTGCTTAACCCTTCCTATCCCTTGCCCTGGGAGATCTTCGGAGTAGCCAGGTGGCCTGGTGGACAAGCAGCTGGGTGGGCTGGTAATTCCTGCAGGCAGTAGAGCTGGGAGCAGTTTCTACAGAGGAGTTGGAGATACTCCTGAATGCAGCTTACAACACACTGTGCTATTTTCTAAAAGGGACTGAGAGTTCCTAGTCCTTAAGAGGCTTTTGTTTTTGATCAACTGAAGACAGTTGGAGGCCAGGAGGGAGAACAGTCCAGGATTTTTGTACATAGGGAGCATGTTTCAGTTAAGTTGGGCATACCATAACCCACTTTATCCCATCCAAGATATCACCCCTAATAAAATAATAAAAGCAAGTTCAAAGACTGTTCCTTTTGTCCGGATGCGAGTAAAAAATACTTATTGCCTGCCTTAGGAATAGGAGTACCATTCACCAGCAGCTCCTGTGGGTGTAGTGCTACACATATCAGGAGGAACTTAATATGTACAGTCTGGAGGAAAGAAGGGAAAGGGGAGACAAGATTGAATGAAACCTTTAAATAAGGTGAATAAGGTTCAGGAGGGCAGTATTTTCAATATGAAGTCAAGATCATGAACACGGGGACTTGACCTCAAACTAGCAGGAGGAAAGGCAATAACAGATTTCCATGGGACTTTTTAGTTGTGACTTCTAGCAAGGGAAAGTTCACAACTAATCTTAGAAAGTATTATTTTACAGAAAGAGTAGTTGATACTTGGAATATACTTCTAGTAGACATAGTGAGTTAGTCAACAGTAAGTGGATTCAAACATGCTTGGGACAGACATAGATATATACTCAGACAATAAAGAAAAAAAAGTAAAAAAGAAGGGGTCAGATTTGATGGACAACTTAGTTTTTTTTCTGCTGTCACCTCTTCTATGTTTCTATGTTTTATTGCTCTCTGTGCCCCCACGAAGGAGATTCTATTGGCCTTGGTGACCATTGGTGACTATGGTCAACTGGGACAGAAACTTTTGACTTTACCGTTTTATACTGCATGTTTGGGAGGTCCTTTTTTGGACATGGCACAAGACTCATCAAAGACGGTAGAGTGACTTTTCGGCAGACAGTGAGTTACATGGTCTCTCCTCTTGTTTCAGAAACTTTACAATAAACATTATTTATACTAAGCTATTATAAAAACTCTACATAGCTCATATAAGTACTGCCAAACTTCAATACTCTGAATTATGTAAACACAAATTAGTAATTCAAAGGATGGACACTCATTACAAGTTGGCAACTATGAGATGCATAATGGAAACCTACATCTATTTTTTTTTGCCTTTGATGACATTAGACGCCCACGGGTACCTAACTAGATGGATATGGAAAAAAGAACCCTGAAGTTCGAACTGATATGAAAAGTTGTCCAAACACAATGAGACCTGTGTAATTTGCATTAAATGAGTATGCAAAACTTTCCAACATTTCATTAAAATGTAGAGCAGGAAGAGTCTGTACAGTTATAATCATGCCCCAGCTGCTCTTTATTCAGTTTAAGCTTTGTTGAAGTTCTTTGTAGAAAGAAAAAAGTAATTAGAATTCCCTTGTAATTTGTGACCTCATTGTGATTCATAATGGATCAAGCATTTAAAGTGGTTATTCTGTTTGAAATAGACTAAAATGTTCAGTTTTGCTTGCATAACTGCCATTGTATCCATAACCATGGCTCTTTCTGTGAAAAGGGATGGCATACGATTTTTTTTAGGTATAGAGAATGGGGAAAAATTTCTAGTGTCTGTGCCACCTATACCAGCCACGGGTGAGTGGTGGTAGAATTCATCATGGGCAAAAGGCTGACCAATGGGGAGTGGGATGAGGGTCATATTTTAAAATTTAAATGTATTATGCTTATATTTTGCCTTGCCTGCTTAATTTACATTTCTGTTTTTATCTCATACCTTATTTTAGAGGCAGTGATATCATCACAGGGTTTCTGTGCTTTTATTTGTGATGCAGGCAGATCATGGCTAGTGGGAAGAGCTGGTGGGTGCTTTACCTAGCTTCCTGAAAAAAATCAGTGCACCGTTGCTTCAATACTTTTCTTTAGAGCCTTCAACCCTGATGCCAACGGTGGGCTGACTCTTGAAGGAGCTAAGAAAATATTACAGTGCCTTGAAAGAGGGATGTCAGTCTGGCAGGTGGCCCTTCCTAGATCAACTTCATTTGCATGCAAATGTGATGCTGAGCCTTCATGCTTGAAAGAACTGAAAGTCATTCAGGCTTTATCTGAATTTCTGCTACATCTGTGAGAATACAATCTGAAGCAATTTCAGTAGACTATCTATACCTTTTACAGCCTATGCAACTGCACAAGACTATAGGTAAGGCTGGAATTCAGCTTTAAAGAGTATGTACGGAAAAACTATTTTTGGGTGTAGCCAACACCAGTGGCCTCTTTAATAGAGTTGAGCGAACACCTGGACGTTCGGGTTCGGTGGGTCCGAAAGAACTTTGGGAAAAAGTCCGGGTTCGGCACCGAACGTTGCCCGAACTTTATCCCGGACCCCGAACCCCATTGAAGTCAATGGGGACCCAAACTTTTAGGCACAAAAATGGCTGTAACAAAGTCCTGGCAAGTGCTAGAGGGTTGCAAAAGGAAGTAAAATTGGGGTAAGAGTAGGGCAAGTGCCCTACAAAAAAATGGGGATAGGGAAAATAAATTAAAATCAAATAAAAAAAAAAAATGGGAAGGGGGGGTGGATGTGGAGTAGGAGCCTAGGTAAAAAAAAAAAATAAACTAAAATTAAATAAAA
>BLSH010441650.1:803974-826207 GCA_018402905.1 Glandirana rugosa
TTACTCCCACAATCTGATCCTTGTGTACGATCGTAGGGATCGTTGTGTTATGCAGGGTTTGATCTGCAATCTGTCACTCAAAGCAGCAGTATGTGAAATCTCAAATTTCTGCAATCTGTCCCTCAGAGCAACAGTAGTAGTAATCTCAGGATGCAGGATCAGATGTTAAAATGTTTGCAATCTGTCCCTCACAAAAACGCTGGCAGCTTCCTCTCCCTATACTAGTCAGAGTCTCAGAGAGCATGTGACTGCAGCATCAAGTGACTCCAGCTTATATAGAGGCTGGGTCACATGATGCACTGGCCAATCACAGCCATGCCATTAGTAGGCATGGCTGTGATGGCTTCTAAGGGCAAACCAGTGAAACGCTTGTTGATTGGCTGCCCTGCAGCTATTCAACATGCGTGATCAACTACCAGAACCCAGAACCTGAACGTTTTTTGAAATGTCCGTGTTCGCACCCCAAAGTTCGATACGGACCCGAAAGTTACAGTCCGGGTACACTCAACACTACTCTTTAAGCCACCCAGCAGAGTGTCAATCTTCCTTGCTCCCATCCCTGGCCTTGATGGACAGCACAGGAAGGGCATCACACCCACCAGATGAGGCCAGAGCCTACCCCAAGCAATAGAAAGTGAGGGCTGTGATTGGCCAACACATAGCCAGATAATTGACCCCACCCACCAGACTCGAGGTGCAGGAGAGACCTGAGGAAAATGAGCTGAATAGTTGGGAACCCAAACTCAAGGGTCAGGGGGTTTCTGAATATATCAGAGTCTACAGGAGTATTGCAGGTCTTGGGGCAGGTGCATGTGTGACTATGAGCCTAAGTAAAGAAGCCCAAAGGACTGTACTGTGTGCTGGTTGAGCTGAGCTGTGCCTGCCCAGAGTGCACCAGAAGCCCAGGACCATGAGGCTACTGTTGCTAACAAGCTACAGGGGAGAAGCCAGGTCCTTTGCTACTTGGAGCTCAGGAAGAAGCTGCTGCTGAGAGACCGTGTGCTGAGCTGTGCTGTGTGCTGAGTGATGGCAGAAAGACCAAGAGACGGAGGCATGAGAGGTAGGCCCAAAGCCTGGAAGCTTACCTTTAGCCTTTTTACATTAATTTACATTTACATCCTAGTTCTATCCTCATCCATGTAGAGTGTGGTAGTAGCCTTTGCTGGAGCAGACTGCATCTGGGAGAACCTTACCCCAGTACAAGAGTGGTGATAGACCTATTGGCCACCTTCATGTACTGTTTACTGCTGATATTGTCTGTTTTTTTTAAAAAGACTGCTTGCGGGAAAGGACTTTTAATCTTTTATCTTATTCTGTGGATTACAAATCTCGCAGGTGGGGATTTAATGCTACACTGTGAGTAAAGTTAAGGGCCCCAACGCCAACTGGACTGAGTTCATGTTCCACTGGGCAGTGGTTAGGTAGGGGCCTTAAAGTATTAGGCACTGTTCTCCAATGTTGCGGAAAGTTGCCATTGCTTATTGTGTCAGTGTTCTACACTGGCCTATCGTTCAGAACTGGGTATTCCACAGATGGCTGTGATGAGCAACCAGAGCTACCTTGTTAATGGTGCCACATGTAACGCTGTATATGTAATGTATTTCTGCACTCTATTTGTCTAACACCATTTCCTCTACAAGGCCTTACCTGTTTAACCAGTTCAGATCCGCGCTATAGCCGAAATACGGCTACAGCATGGATTTCAATTACCTGGCGGACGTCCATGGACGTCCGCCCCTTTGTGCGCTCCCCGCGTGCACTCACAGCCTGCGGCGGCGCACTCTCGCAGCCGCTGCACGCTGCATGGGCGTGCCCGTGGGTCGGGCAGACTCGATGACCGCCGGAGACCTGCGATCACCTGTTAGAGCTGCAGAACGGGGAACTGCCGATGTAAACACGGCGGTTCTCCATTCTGTGAAGGGGGATATAACAGATCTACTGATCCTTGTCACTGGGATCAGTTAGATCTGTTATTTCCCTGCCAGCCCCGCCCCCACACAGTTAGAATACACCCAGGGAACACAGTTTACCCCTTCACTGCCCCCTTAGTGTTAACCCCTTCCCTGCCAATGGCATTTATACAGTAATCAGTGGACATTTACATTTTGATCGCTGTATAAATGTCATTGGTCCCAAAAAAGTGTCAAAAATGTCCAACATGTCCGCTGCAATATCGCAGTCTCGATATAAATCGCAGATTGCCGCTATTACTAGTAAAAAAAGAAAAAAATAGTAAAAATGCCATAAATCAATTCCCATAGTTTGTAGACGCGATAACTTTTGCGCAAACCAATAAATATATGGCGATCGCGATTTTTTTTACCACAAATATGTAAAAGAATATATATCGGCCAAAACTGATAAATAATTTTTTTTTTCTATATTTTTTTTTTTGGCTATTTATTATAGCAAAAAGTAAAAAATATTGTTCTTTTTTCAAAATCGTCGCTCTTTGTTTGTTTATAGTGCAAAAAATAAAAACCGCAGAGGTGATCAAATACCACCAAAAGAAAGCTCTATTTGTGGGAAAAAAATGATGAAAATTTTGTTTGGGTACAAAGTCGCACGACCGCGCAATTCTCATTCAAAATGCGACAGCGCCGAAAGCCGAAAATTGGTCTGGGCAGGAGGGGGGTTTAAGTGCCCAGGAGGGAGTGGTTTATAAAACCTATTTAAACAGTTCCAAGAGTATTGGTGTGACTCGGGTTCAGGTATCAGGACAGGTTTTCACTTGTGTATAGCAGAATAGCCCAAACAGTCCAGCAGCTCCTCCTGGGGAAACGTTACAAACGTTTTGTATAGAGTGGTGAGGGATTAAACCCTATGCCAAGTTTTTATTGCTATCTGTGTCCACCCTGGAGAGATTCATCTAATTGTCCTGGTGCCCCCTGCCACAGAGGCAGAAAATATAGAAAAATGCTAAATTTTAGAGTTGTCATCAGAGCAAGAAGTAAGGGGAAATCATCCAATTGGGTCCAATGTAATTCCATAGCAAACGCACAGGGCTGGATACCCATCAATGAATTCTGTAGGTGCACAAACTTGGTTCCTAAATTGTATGTATAGCCCAACTTTTAATAGTTTTAGATAGAGTGGGGAAGGATTAAACACCCGCTAGTTGTTTTTTGTGCTATTGGAGAAATTACACTTCACTTCCTGTCCCAGAAATGCAACAGGAAGTTAGAGAAAATCTCCCAAACGGTGGGAAATACAGATGTCCCTGAAATCAGTGTCTACATTGAAAGGTTTTTCCTTGCCTCTTGCTCTGGGGACAACTGGAAAGTTTTGGATTTTCTCTCACTTTCTTTCTTGGTAACAATGGTCACCAGTACACGTAAAGGTAGGTGAATCTCCCAAATTGGGACACAGACAGCAATAAAAACTTAACAGAGGGCCTAGCCCTACCCCACTCTCTCCAACATAAAAAAAAGGGTTAGCTTACTGGTAACCCTTAAAGCAGAAGTCTGGGGGAAAAAAAATGTCCTTGTTGCTGATCTAATACCTTAACCAACTATGCCATCCATTTTCTTCTGAGCTCTGTAGTTCCTCTGCAGTAGCCTGATGATTATTGCCCTGTGATATCCTGTTTGTAAGACTGCTGGCTGCTATTCCTCCTGTATCCTCAGCCAGAGGTCTTTGCACTTCCCAGTTGTAGTTCTCTACAGCAAGCAGGGACTTGTATTTCTGCCCCTGCTTGCTGTAGTGGGCAGAGGGGTCTCAGAGCCTCTGGTCTGTACTGCCCATTGAGGTGGTGTCCTCCTCCTCCTTCTCCCTCCTCTTCTGCTCCCTGCCAGCACCTGTGCAGCATAGATCTTTAGGACACTGGCCGGATGACAGAGCGGGGATCTCGGGCGGTGATAGATTTTGTATATGAAATACCGCTCACCATACAGTCCTGACCAGCATTGGACCAGTGCACTGTCTATCACAATGCCGGTCCGGGGGGTGGGACTGTATGATGATTGGTGTTTCATATACAAGATCTGTCACAGCCAGAGAATTCTGTCATCCGGCTGGTGTCTGTTAACTATCCCTGCACTGCACATATGGGCACAGATGAGACGGCACATATGGGCACAGATTAGACGGCACATATGGGCACAGATTAGACGGCACATATGGGCACAGATGAGACCGCACATACGGGCCCAGATGAGACCGCACTTATGGGCACAGATGAGACCGCACTTATGCGCACAGATGAGACTGCACTTATGGGCACAGATGAACTAAAAGAGGTTTGGGACTTTATATGAGAAGAATGCATCCAATGCGACTCCATCCCTGTATGAGTACAAAGAAAGGGGTTTTGGGACTTTAAATGAAAGGTGTATACCAACCAGTAGTCATACACAAAATTGCATATAATGCAAGGCATGCTAAAAAGCCACATGTAATTGTTTACGTCATGGTACTTTGCATATCATGGAATGAGTACAAGTCCTACACAGCATGAAAACCACTGAAAAGACTGGATGATAATAAAAGTTTTAAGTAGAACATGGGCACTGATAAGCTGCACTGATGGGCACAGATGAGACCGCACTTATGGGCACTGAGAAGCTGCACTGGTGGGCACAGATTAGACCGCACTTATGGGCACAGATGAGACCGCACTGATGGGCACTGATAAGCTGCACTGATGGGCACAGATGAGACCACACTGATGGGCACAGATGAGACCGCACTGGTGAGCACAGATGATACTGCACTGGTGGGCACAGATGAGGCCGCACAGTTGGGCACAGATGAGGCCGCACTGGTGGGTACAGATGAGGCCGCACTGCTGGGCACAGATGAGACTCTGCTAGTAGGCACAGATGAGACCACACTAGTTGGTACTGATGAGACCGCACTCATGGACACAGATGAGACTGCACTTATGGGCACAGAAGGGACCGCGCATACGGCACAGATGAGACTGCACTTATGGGCACAGATGAGACCGCACATATGGGCACAGATGAGACCGCACATATGGGCAAAGAAGATACCGCACTTATGGGCACAGATGAGACCGCACTGATGGGCACAGACGAGACCGTGCTGATGGGCACAGATGGGACCGCACTTATGGGCACTGAGAAGCTGCACTGGTGGGCACAGATTAGACCGCACTTATGGGCACAGATGAGATCGCACTGATGGGCACTGATAAGCTGCACTGATGGGCACAGATGAGACCACACTGATGGGCACAGATGAGACCACACTGGTGAGCACAGATGAGGCCGCACTGGTGGGTACAGATGAGGCCACACTGCTGGGCACAGATGAGACTCTGCTAGTGGGCACAGATGAGACCACACTAGTGGGTACTGATGAGACCGCACTTATGGGCACAGATGAGACTGCACTTATGAGCACAGAAGAGACTGCGCATACGGCACAGATGAGACTGCACTTATGGGCACAGATGAGACCGCACATATGGGCACAGATGAGACCGCACATATGGGCACAGAAGATACCGCACTTATGGGCACAGATGAGACCGCACTGATGGGCACAGATGAGACCATGCTGATGGGCACAGATGAGACCACACTTATTGGCACTGAGAAGCTGCACATATGGGCACAGATGATACCGCACTTATGGGCACAGATGAGACCGCACTTATGAGCGCAGATGAGACCGCACTGATAAGCTGCACTGATAAGCTGCACTGATGGCCACAGATGAGACCACACTGGTGGGCACAGATGAGACCGCACTGGTGGGCACAGATGAGGCCGCACAGGTGGGCACAGATGAGGCCACACTGGTGGGCAGAGATGAGGCTGCACTGGTGGGCACAGATGAGGCCGCACTGCTAGGCACAGATGAGACCGCGCTAGTGCGCACTGAGAAGACTGCACTAGTGGGCACTGATGAGACCGAACTGGTGGACACAGATAAGAACGCACTGGTGGGCACAGATGAGACCGCACATATGGGTACAGATGAGACCGCACTTACGGGCACAGATGAGACCGCACATATGGGCACAGATGAGACTCCACATATGGGCACAGATTAAACCGCACTTATGGGCAAAGATGAGACTGCACATATGGGCACAGATGAGATCGCACTGATGGGCACTGATAAGCTGCACTGATGGGCACAGACGAGACCGTGCTGATGGGCACAGATGAGACCGCACTTATGGGCACTGAGAAGCTGCACTGGTGAGCACAGATTAGACCGCACTTATGGGCACAGATGAGACCGCACTGGTGGGCACTGATAAGCTGCACTGATGGGCACAGATGAGACCACACTGATGGGCACAGATGAGACCACACTGGTGAGCACAGATGAGACCGCACTGGTGGGCACAGATGAGGCTGCACAGTTGGGCACAGATGAGGCCGCAATGGTGGGTACAGATGAGGCCGCACTGCTGGGCACAGATGAGACTCTGCTAGTGGGCACAGATGAGACCACACTAGTGGGTACTGATGAGACCGCACTAGTGGGCACTGATGAGACCGCAATGGTGGACACAGATGAGACCGCACTGGTGGGCACCGATAAGACCGCACTAGTGGGCACAGATGAGATCACACAGGTGGGCACAGATGAGACCACACTGGTGGACACAGATGAGACCACACTTATGGGCATTGGTGGGCGCAGATAGGATGCACTGATGGGTACAGATGAGACAGCACTAATGGGCACAGGCTGCACTGGTGAGCACAGATGAGACTGCACTGATGGGTACTGAGGTCGCACTTATGGGCACTGATAGGCTGCACTAATGGGCACTGAGGCCGAACTTATTAGCACTGAAAATACTGCACTGATAAGCAGTGGACACCGTCCACTGCTTTACTGACATTTTCCACTGCCAAGTATCTGTATATCCGTAGGAGGGGTTTCCACCATCCCTACTAAGTTGCATTTTATTATGTCTTATTTCAGTGTGATGTGTATTAGATGTGACGTTACATATCACACAGACCGGTATTGTGGTGATATTGAAGCTTATTGAGATTTCCATACATTAGAGGGTTCCACCATTATTGTGTTATTGATTAATAAGTTAGCACTGCACTTTTTTGTTTTTTTCTCATGCTGTCAATTACTTGTGCTACATGCTGATGTAAAGCATCATGGCCCGGCGGTGTCGATAGGGATGTGCCCATATACACTATACAAGCACTGATTGCTGTTAGAAAGATTTAAAAGCTGCAGGAGGAGGAGGAATATTTCTAATACTCAATTACAGCAGAGCACAGTGTGTATAATATATCATTATGGGATGTGTCTACAGTTCAGTAATGATTACAGGAAGCATGTAAGGGCAAAATGTTTATCTCCTGTTGTGTCTGGAGGGGGAGAGCACAAACATGCTTTGCAATATAAGGCTGCAACCTACCTATCCTGCTGTGTGTTGCTGAGTAGCATGGCTGGCTGCAGAATGAGGGGTGTGATTTATGTAGAGGTGGGCAAGTTCACATTTAACATGTACAGGCCTAGTGTATCCTCCCACGTTCACTGAAATTTACAAGGATTCATGGGAAATGTAGTTTGATTACAGTGTAGAGAGAGAAGAGGATATGATGCAACCACTGTTCTAACAGCTCCTCCGTTGCAGAATACATGCAGCATTTTTTGAATTACAGAGCTGACTTCCTGAAAATTCAATTAGACTTTTCTTTTCAATGGTAAAGAATTTCACAAATGTAATAACTCTTTAGTGTGTGCGTGTGTGTGTGTGTGGGGGGTGTACTAATGGGGGATTTTTTGCAAATCCCGGAGTTCAGGTCTAAAGTTTTGCCTCTCGGCTAGGGTCACTCTTACACAAAACATTTTCTCATTTTACAAATTTGGCTTTGAATATTGGGACCCTTTAAGTTGCAAGGTCTTCCCGACAGGGTAGTACACATACCATTGGCACAGCAAAAATTATACCCCTGATTGCGCTGGATGGGCAGTACCACTGCCAAATGTGACCTATACAAGTGAATAAGGCCGTGCCGTAACAGTGTGTAACGCACACCATAGCTGCATGGTGGTGTGGCATTTACAGGCACTGAGGAGGTGACATATCGCAAAGGGCTGCTGCTCATCTAAACTTAGCCTAACAGAAGGCTGGAGACCTGGGTACTAAAGGCTGTGTATGTACAGGCCCCAGTGATGGAAATCCAGCCCTGGGACTGTGATCACCCACCTCACGTGCCTTACTATTAATTATTGAAGCCACCCATCCCCATCCTGCTACCTTGATGGTTTTGCCATATTCTGTGTACTACCTACCTTGGAAACCTACTCCTGCAGTGTGCAGGAACATGAAGAATATTGATGTTCTGAATATGACATTTTAAAAATGTATTACTATTATTTATTTTAAACAGGATTTAAATGGTGCCAGCAGTTTGCCAAGTGCTTAACAAAATAAAGGGAGATGGTTATGTAGCCAATGGCCCCTTAGGGGCGGCTGGTTGATGCGGTTCACCTGTCACTCTGCCCTCAGTCATACATTTCCTTTCATCCGGAGTCACGGAACAGGCCGGTACTTTTTTTTTTTGTTGTTGTTTTTTATTAGGGGAATAAACTTGGATGGGCTAGGGGTGACCGTGGGATTCCCCAAAAGATCAAGACACAGGACCATCTATATACACCTCCGAATATACTCTCCTTCTTCCTCCAGCTCTGACCCCTGCTGGACGTTACACTCCTCACACTTCCTCCTGCATAACACATGCTTCTCCCAGTGCTTTTTCCGAAAGGAAATGTATCAGGTCTCCGACATCTTCCTCCGGCCTAGCTAGCACATGGTGAGGCCTGCGTTTTAGCTGTCAGAATCTCCGGACCGCCCATTACAGACAAGGGCCACAGGCCCTCAAAGTGTAGCTGAGTACATGGTGGTGGTAGCTAAAGTTTGATGGACTACTGCTCCCAGCCCTTCCACTTCCAGGCCCCCTCATCCCTCATGGCTGCTCCGGCCTGCTCCACTGCCCAGTGACACCGCCTCCCTGACTGGCTCCCCTGACCTCCACAGACTGTCCACGGTATCCTCCCAGCCCGCTCCAGTCCTCTTCTCCAGCTCCCAGGGTCTGTCACTCACTAACGCCGATGGATCCTTTAAAGAGTCTTTCCTGTAGTCTCTGTGTTTCTCTCCTGCTCCCTTGTGCTGCTCCAGGATCTCTCTCTCCTCCTAGCTGCACCTGAGCTCCCAGGCCTCAAGGTCACCCCCCCCCCAGACTGGGGGCTCCCAGATGAGGCCTCCGCAACTTCTGCTACATCTCCACTCTTCCACCCGACACTCTCCTCCTCCCAGCTGAGCAGACCACAGTATTTAAGGAGGCCTGTCCCCTGCCAATCTAGGTTGAGGATTGGTCAGGGCTCCTTAACATACCTCAGAAAGTCCCACCTCCTCTTCCATCCCCTTTTCCAGAACCCTCTGGAAACAAAGGGGAGGGGTAACCAAGGGGTGTTCCTTCCTGCAGTATCCAGCTCTTCCTAGGCCATGGCACAACAGTCAGGCCTGACTAAATTTGCCTCTCCCAGCAAAAATCTATCATCTAAGCACCTATTCACTATGGGGGTGCTAAAGTTATAATACAATTCATAGAAACATAGGATCATAGAAAAATGCAGAAAAAGACAGAGTAGCCCATCGAGTCTACAAGTCTACGGGTCTACAAGATGTTAGTTAATCAGTGGGCCCTAAGAGATTACAATCTAAAAGGGAGGGGCAGGCAATGCAAAGTGTAATAACTATGAGGGGTGAGCTGATTAAAAATGTAGAAGCTCAGTTTTTAGGTGGAGACAGAATAGGCTTCCCTGGAAACTGGAGAGATGAGTTTTCCAGGACTCTGCCTTAGGTTGCACTGACTATATAAATGCTCCTATTTCTATCCATTTTTTATGTGTTCTGTATTAAAAATGATAGAAATTACAGGGCAATTACACGGTCATTAAAAATGTATATGTGATTATAATATTACTGCACAAACCACTTTGTTATGTTAATTTGCCTTTTTATTTCAATCTGCTGTAGGTTTCTACAACTGCCACAAATCTCAAAAGTTTCTTATGGGTAACTTTAACAACACTGGGGGCTTGCTATATACAGTTTTTGTACTGCAGATCTTACTTCCCTTTCTTTATTCTTGCTCCTATTAAAACATTGTCATTAACCACTTGACCTCTGGAAGGTTTACCCTCTCCATGACCAGTCCATTTTTTGCGATACGGCACTGCATAACTGACAATTGCACGGTTGTGCGACCCTATAACCAAATAAGTTTGGTATCGATTTTTCCCCACAAATAGAGCTTTCTTTTGGTGGTATTTGATCACATCTGTGTTTTTTCTTTTTTGCGCTATGAACAAACAAAAGCCAACAATTTTGAAAAAAACAATATTTTTTACATTCTGCTATAAAACATAATCAATAAAAAAATTAAAAAAGAAAATGTCTTCATCCGTTTAGGCCAATATGTATTCTGCTACATATTTCTGTTAAAAACATCCCAATAAGTGTATAATGATTGGTTTGAGCAAAAGTTATAGCGTTTACAAACTATAGAGTATTTTTAATTATTTTTTATTTTTTCTATACTAATAATCAGCGACTTATAGCGGGACTGGGATATTGCAGCAGACAAATCGGACACTACCTGACACTTTTGACACTTTTTGAGGACCAGTGACACTAATACAGTGATCAGTGCTAAAATTAATGGCACTGGCGGGGAAGCACGCTATAGCCGAAAGATGGGAGGACGTCCATGTACGTCCTCCCATGCTTGCACTCCCCCTGTGGGGCGTGGGCGGCGTGCTATTTAATCAGCGAGTCCATGAGACTCGGCTGATCACAGATCAGAGTAAGGGGCCGATCCTGGCCCTTTACCATGTGATCAGCTGTCAGCCAATGACAGCTGATCATGTGATGTAAACAGAAGTCAGTAATCTGTCTTTTTTTCCCCTCATGCTGACAGCTGACATGGATGAGCGAGTTTGGGGTGGAGGAACTTGACTGACCTGCTCAGAGTCCTGACCTCAACCCGATAGAACACCTTTGGGAGGAATTAGAGCAGAGACTGCGAGCCAGGCCTTCTCATCCACCTCAGTGCCTGACCTCACAAATGAGCTTCTGGAAGAATGGTCAAACATTCCCATAGACACTCCTAAACCTTGTGGACAGCCCTCCCAGAATAGTTGAAGCTGTTATAGCTGCAAATGGTGGGCCAACTCAATATTGAACCCAACAGACTTATGCTGGCCATATACTATACGAAAAATTGGCCGAAAATCGGTCGTTTGGACAGTTCGTTCGTTTTTCGGCCAGTTAATGGGCACAAAACAGTAATCGGTTGGGCCGTTTTTTTAGCCAAAAAAAGGAAGGACAAGTTTGGAAATTTTCGGCCGAAAGAACGATAAATTGAAAGGTTAATGTGTTTCCTGTCCAAACTGTTTGCACTAGGTATATGTGAAAAAAACTAACAAAAAACTGTCCATTGAACTATTTATCGGTCATTACGTGATTGCACTATCGTTTGCTCTCACAGCCAACTGTTAGTTTTTCGAAAATGGGTTCAGCTGATTTTTCGTATAGTGTAAGGCCAGCTTAAGACTGGGATGCCATTAACCCCTTCAGATCCGCGCTATAGCCGAAGTACGGCTCCAGCGCGGATCTGAATTGCCGGGTGGACGTCCATGGACGTCGTCCCCTGTGCGCGCTCCTGGCTGCGTGGGCATGCCTGCATTGAGTCCGCCCGAGACCCGCGATCCCCTGTCAGACCTGCAGAACGGGGAACCGCCGATGTAAACACGCCACTTCTCCGTTCTGTTGAAGGGGACATGACAGATCTACTGATCCCTGTCACTGGGATCAGTTAGATCTGTTCTGTCCCGACCAGCCCAGCCCCCCCACAGTTAGAACACACCCAGGGAACACACTTAATCCCTTCACTGCCCCCTGCAGGTTAACCCCCTTCACTGCCAATGACATTTATACAGTAATCAGTGGACATTTAAATTTCTGATCGTTCTATAAATGTCATTGGTCCCAAAAAAGTGTCAAAAATGTCCAACATGTCCGCCCCAATATGGCAGTCTCAATAAAAATCGCAGATTGCTGCCATTACTACTAAAAATAAATAAATAATAAAAACGCCATAAATCAATTCCCATAGTTTGTAGATGCGATAACTTTTTCGCAAACCAATCAATATACACTGATTGCGTTTTTTTTTTTTTTACCAAAAATATCTAGAATATATATTGGCCAAAACTGATGAATATTTTTTTTTTTGGGGTATTTATTATAGCAAAAAGTAAAAAATATTGTTATTTTTTCAAAATCATCGCTCTTTGTTTGTTTATAGTGGCGATCAGAAATGACGCAGAGGTGATCAAATACCACCAAAAGAAAACTCTATTTGTGGGGAAAAAAATGATATAAATCTAGTTTGGATACAACGTCGCACGACCGTGCAATTCTCATTCAAAATGCGACAGCACTGAAAGCCTAAAATTGGTCTGGGCAGGAGGGGGGTTTAAGTGCCCAGTAAGCAAGTGGTTAAAGTCGATGTGCATGTAAAGGTGTCCCAAAACTTTTGGTAATACAATGTATCTCTAGCTCAATCAACTAAGCAATCACAAATTAGTAATAATAGTTTTAAGGGATGATCTACAGTATCTATCAATCAATCAATCACAAATATGATGAGTAGTAATAATTTGGGGAAAGGCCTGTCTATCTATCTATCTATCTATCTATCTATCTATCTATCTATCTATCTATCTATCTATCTATCTATCTATCTATCTATCTATCTCAAGCTTTTCCTGCTCTGCAGAGAGATGCCCTGTACATTATACCTGGATGCACTCTTTACTGTTCTTTTTCTATTTAAAGAGACTTTTTGAAGTGAGATATGACTAAACTATCTTCTGAGGCCTCTTATGAAGTTTTGCTGACTTAGCTGATCCTTGGGAACTTCCCAAGAAATTATGATCTGGTGCTTTCATCTTAAAAATTCATGTCCTAGAAAGGTTACTGATTGAAATTCATATATTGTAATGCAGTCCTCCTTTACTCCCATGATATACATTGCAAGCTGCTGTTCATCCTTTGTTCCTGCATGATAAATGTTCCATGAATTCAATGTTGTCTTCTTTTTGCCTGTGTCATTACAGGCAGCACCGAAACAAATAGAGATCTGAAAAGCACAGCAGTCTGAAAATCATTTTCAAGAACATAAGCTTGTTGTTTTTGATGGAAGAGGACATTAATTTGCAATATTGTTTGTTATGATGATATCTGCAGTGTATAAATAATTTGTATATTCATAAAATGAAAGTACTGCCTGCAATGCCAAACTTTGTAGCTTCTTTCACCTCCAAGTTGTTCTGTTTGAGCTAACGGCATAAAAGATCTTTTTTTACCGCTGTGCATTATTAACGTTATGGACTTAGTGCTAAGTGATCAGCAGAAGCTGAAATGCCACATATAAATTTATATTGGTTGTGTTGAGTCTTGAAATTTTTATGCTAATGGTATATGGATAGGCTTCGGAATCAGTGTTGCTATTACTGGGGAAATAGAAAGTTCTGTAGGGGACTAGCAATTTAGGTGGTAACACTGCACCCTTTTTTATTGCCACTAAATGCAGTGCTGTGAAAAAGTCCACAAACGAAGATACACGCCTAGGTTAACTCCCCCTGGAGGTAGACCAATGGTGCTCCAAAGCTCATAGTGTCTTCCTGGCACTTAAAACAGCATGAGAGTACAGTGGAACCTTGGATTACGATCATAATCCGCTCCAGGAGAATGCGTGTTATCCAAATCACTCATATATCAAAGCAAGTTTCCCTATAGGAATCAATGGAAACTCAGATAATTTGTTCCACAGTGACTGCTTGTCTATGCAGTACTGTATGTAGCCATAGGTATGAAGGCGCTGGTGTATGCAATACCATATGTGGCCAGAGGTGCGGCGGCGCTGGTGAGGCTCGGAGACACTCGGAAACATTCGGAAATGCTCGGGAACTGTTGGCACTTTTGGCATTTACAAATATTTCCGAGTATTTCCGATGGTTTCTGAGCATCTCCGAGCCTCACCAGCGCCCCCCGCACCTCTGGCCACAGAGGCTTAATCCTGCTCATTTTGCAAGACAGCGCTTACGAACCGGGTCAGGATTTAAATAAAAAAACGCTTGTATTGTGAAACGCTCGCTAACCTCGTTACTCACAATCTGAGGGTTTACTGTATAAGATGAAGAGCTGGCAACTCGTCCTCCTGATAAAAGTACGTTATTGATAAAGGGTACGGTGTTACGTGTTTTGGTGGGCTGCAAATAAATTTTTTTTTTTTGCAGAAACATGTAAACTTATGTAATTTGCACACTGTACCCTTTATCAATAAAGTACTTTTATCGATAGGATGAGTTGCCGGCTCTTCATCTTATTCTTTCATGCTGTGAAATAGTATTTGGCCCCTCCTGATTTTTTATTTTTTTGCATATTTGTCACACTTAAATGATTAAGATCATCAAACAAATTTGAATAGTACACAAAGATAACTCGAGTAAATAGAAAATACAGTTTTTAAATGATTTCACTTCCTGTCCAATGGCCAAAAGAGGAAGTGAAAGGAAAATCCCTCCAAAGTGAGGAAATCCCTGTCACCAGAATTAGTGATCCGATTGGAAGATTTCCCTTCTATTACTGTTCTGGTGACAACCCAAAGGTGGGAATTTCTTTCACTTTCACTCCACTAGAAAGAGTGATTCTCTCTCAATTTATTCAGCCTGATTAAAGCTACACGTTTAGAGTATGCATCCTACTAATACTGATAGCCTATGGCCCCTTTTACACTGGCCTTCTGGTCAGGTCTGTCTGACAGTTTTTCAGATGGACCTGATCGGACCCTCTATTCACTCCTATGGAGCGGTGGGTGTCAGCGGTGACATGTCCACTGACACCTGCTGCTATCCGATCCGATCCTGTCTGTGAAATCCAGACGGACGGTGACCCTATTTTCCATGAGTCTGACGGATCGGATGGGATCAGATGAAAATGGACAGGTGCTCCAAATATCTCCTTCTTGTGGCATATTCAGTACCTACTGTATGGTGGTAAACAATGGGGTTGATTTACTAAAATGCAGCTGTGCATGGTAGCCAATCAGCATCTAACTTTAGCTTGTTCAATTAAGCTTTGCCAAAAAAAAACAAAAAAAAAACTGGAAGCTTTCTATGCAGAGCTGCACCAGATTTTGACTTTCCGGTTTTAGTAAATTTACTGTGTACCATCATCATGATACTTACTGTGTATTTGTCTCTCATAGTTTTTTTTGTAGGCTTTAAAGCGGAACTTCACCCAAATGGGGAGGTTCTGCTTGTTTGCCTCCTCCCCCCTCCTCCTACCCCTGCTCTATACAGTCATCAAACATCACCAGGCATGCAAAGCGACTAAATGGGTCCTTAGACACTTTAGTCCTTTACAGTGCTTCCAAAGGAAATTTTTGGTGAAATGTATAGATTTTTGTCTGAAGAATAACTTTTTTGGCACAACCAAGCCTATTATAAACAACTAACAGGGGTAGCCATGGGGGCAAAATTTGCACCCAGCGTAGCCAACTTTTTTATGGCACAATGGGAAGAAAGTAGTATTTATACCAACATGCCCCCAGAATTGGCATTATACAAAAGATATATCGATGATTTGATAATTATATGGAACTGAAATAGAGAGTCACTGGTTGATTTCTTGAATCAGCTAAATAACAACGACAGAAATATTGAACTACAGTGGACTATACATGAGAAACAGATAGATTTTTTGGACCTCAATATCAGATTAGAAGGGAGTCAAATATTAACCAAAACACATTTTAAAGAGGTTGATAGAAACAGCTATCTGTCCACTAAAAGCTGTCACTTTAAACCATGGCTGTACAACATACCAAAAGGACCACTAATAAGGATTAAGAGGTATTGTACAAAAGAGGAAGATTACACCACTCAAGCAAGGATTCTGAAAAGAAGATTTATGGACAAGGGCTACTCGGAGGGAACTATAGAGAAACAGATCGATGATGTCAATAGGATGGACTGGAATCGGATGTTGCAAGAAGGTACACGACAATCAATGATATTCCCAGAAGTGCCTCCCCTCATACTGGACTATAATGTTCATTTTAAAGAGGTGGAAAGACTAGTGGCAAAACATTGGCACATTCTTAAGGGAGATAAACATCTGAAAACAATCCTGCCAGACAAGCCCAAGTTTGTGTACAAGCGAGCCCCCACTATCAGAGACAAATTGGTAAAAAGTGTCATAGTACCCCCACCGAAAAACACCTTTACCTTCTTCACAGGTACCGGTTTCTACCCTTGCAAACACAGTTTTGCATGTAAACATTCCAACAAACAGAAAAACACTGAGTTTAAATCTACTACAACTGGGCAAACATTCCCTATTTAAGACTTTATCGGATGCAATACAGAAGGGGTAGTCTACATGCTGCAATGCTCTTGCAATTTGCAGTATGTAGGTAGAACAAAGAGAGCGTTAAAAGTCAGAGTAAAAGAGCACATACAAAATATCATTAAGGGCTTCCCTAAGCATAGCGTGTCAAAACACTTTTTAACAGTACAGAATAGAGACCCCTCCCATTTACAGTTTTGGGCGATAAAAAAATACAACAAACCATGGAGGGGGGTCCATAAAGTCAGGACCCTAAGCCAGAAGGAATCTAGGTGGATTTACACTCTGGGTACTTTGACACCCAGAGGTATGAATGTGGAATTTGATCCTAACTGTATTTTAAGTATTTACTGATATTAGATATTATAGATATGATTTTGGATGTGTATTTGATTATCTGGAGAGATACTGATATATATATACGTGTAAGCCTCCCGCTCTGTGTCCAGTATGATTGTTCATGCTATCCATACATAATTTGATTATGATGAGGTTCTTCAATATCATTGGAATATCCCCCTGCGCTATTGGTTCTGTCTAATGGGGCCAGTATGCTATGGACGATACTAATATCTTGAATATCAGTCCAGCATTATTTGTTCATTTCAGTATGGGTGCTAGAAAATATTTGACCTATTTTTATATATATATATTTTTATACATTTTTAGTAATTTTACATTTCAGCGCTGTATAGGCGCTTTATGATTATGTTTATTTAAGATGTCATGGAGGGATTGATATTATTGCTCATTGGGATGGGCACTTATAGTTATTTTACATATCCCTATATGGTTCCTGTAGTGCTGTATAGGCACTTGCTTTTAGCATTTTTTGGTTTGCATCTCATTGTTAGGCATAGGTAGATATTGACATATTGCTGTCATGAGGCATCGAAATACACTGCTGCCATCGTAATGAAAGTTCGTGTCAACAGTATACAGACGGATTTTGGTCTATGACAGAATGGCCATTAGGGCGGACACACCATTGAAACTCTGAGACGGTTTTTGATAGTCGCTTGACTCATATAGCAACTATCTCTGTATGCATGAGTACTATCAGGGTAAGGCACCGTAAGTTATATCTCTCTATTTATAATGCTTTGCTCAGCCAAGTTAGGTAATGCACTCAATATGTGTCTAGTTAGACAATGGGAAAATGGCCACGACACATGCGCGGTACATTGGCTACAACAAAATGGCCGATGGACGACTTCCGGAATCTACTATATAAATTGACAGTTTAGACATCCAATCCGGTTACCCTTATGAAGTCACGTGACGTGACGTAACGCGTAGGAGGAAGTAGCTGGAGGACATACGATACCGGAGGCACAGTGAGAGTCAGAGTGAGAGGCGTTCCACGCCGCTTTGTTTTATCCACTGCACTGTTTTTCTTTTATTGATGTAAGCAGGCATTTGGCTAGATTAATAAATGCAGGTATTTTAACTTACTACACTATGGGAGCTTCTTTGTTTTACCTTTACACCTGAGTGCTATACGGGCAAACCGATTATTGGTGGAAGCCAACTGGGATCAGAGAGTGGAGAAAGGAGAAGTGTGGAGGACGGGTTTTAAAGGAGAAGGCTGCCTAACAAGGGAGTGGTTGATGAAAATGGGCGCTTTTTCTCTGGTTTAGAGGTGAGAGTTCTGTGAGCACGGGACAGGGATAACAGCACCCACCCAGCAGTCCTTTTGGTGGTGTGCTTACGGACCCCCCAAATCGGCTCTTTTTTGCACTAGTGAAGCACTTTAAAAGTTTTGTGAGCACGGATTGCACTAAGCCACTTTGGATTTTGTTAAAGAGACTGTACTCCATGAGAGACATTTGATAGTAAGTGGGAGTACATTTCATTAACATCTGTTTACCATTTGAATGATACTTATTTTGTTTATTAATTCATTGATGGTTTTGCTCAATTTTTGGAGTATGCACTTTATAATATGATACTTACATTATCTATATTATTTATGTAAAAAAGTATTAGGCTGCGCAGTATCAACAACTACACCATTAGACAATCAATTGCCTCACTTTTTGGCCCTTGGCTAAACCACTTCCTATTTGAGGACAGATTTGTATGTAAATGAATGGTACAGATGAAGCACTTCTGAAGAATGGTAGAAATCCCTAAATGCATCAGGTGCTAGTGTCCATGTGTAACTTTGCTACCGCCATGTAACTTGAACTGTTCCTTTCATGCTATTCGTTTATAATGTTTTTAATTGATGTATATCAATAAAATTTATATATTTTTTACTTTTTAAATATTATTTGTGCTGCTAACCACTTCCTTACCGGCGTATAGTAATTATACGTCGGAAAGGAGCACTCCCCATGGTAAGTGGACGTCATATGACGTCCACTTATTTTTGCCGCATCGCGGCGATCGGGGACCGGCCGTGTCCCTCGGGACTCCGGCCTTCCATGATCGGGGTAAAGAGCCATTAAAATTGTCTCTTTACCACGTGACCGGCTGTGTCCTATCACAGCCGGTCACTTCCGACAACACACACAGAGCGGCGTGCACGCCGCTTGTGCGCGCCCCCGGCGGCGTGCAGCGTGGCGATCGGGGTGCAGGCTTGTCCCTCGGACAAAGCCCAACCCCGATCACGGTAAAGAGCCAATAATATTGGCTCTTTACCACATGACCGGCTGTGCCCCATCACAGCCAGTCACAGAATGACGAGAATCCGCGGTAACGAGCTGTTACCGGGTTCTCCTCTTCACACACCGATCGTGTGTGAGAAGGAGATAGCGGTAACAGCTCGTTACCGCTTACAGTCAGCACCAAGCACACTGATTGCCCCCCTTCCAATAAAGAGTACCTGTCACCACCCCATCAAAGTACCTGTCACAGCCCATCAGAGTACCTGTCACCTGCCCATCAGAGTACCCGAGTACCTGCCACCTGCCCATCAGAGAACCCGAGTACCTGTCACCTGCCCATCAGAGTACCTGTCACCTGCCCATCAAAGTACCCGAGTACCTGTCACCTGCCCATATGAGTACTTGTCACCTGCCCATCAAAGTACCGATTACCTGTCACCTGCCCATCAGAGTACCCAAGTACCTGTCACCTGACCATCAGTGTACCCGAGTACCTGTCACCAGACCATCAGAGTACCCGAGTACCTGTCACCAGTCCATCAGAGTATCCAAGCACCTGTCATCAACCCATCTGAGTACCTGATTACCTGTCACCAGTACATCAAAGTACCTGAGTACCTGTCACCAGCCCACCTAAGTACCCAAGTACCTGTCACCAGCCCATCACAGTACCCGAGTACCTGTCACCAGCCCATCAAAGTACCCGAGTACCTGTCACCATCCCATGAGAGTACCCGAGTACCTGTCACCAGCCCATCAGAGTATCCAAGCACCTGTCATCAACCCATCTGAGTACCCGAATACCTGTCACCTGCCTATCTGAGTACCCGAGTACCTGTCACCAGCCCATCAAAGTACCCGAGTACCTGTCACCAGCCCATCAGAGTACCCGTGTACTTGTCACCAGCCCATCAGAGTACCCGAGCACCTGTCATCAACCCATCAGAGTACCTGTCACCAGCCCATCTGAGTACCTGAGTACCTGTCACCAGCCCATCTGAGTACCTGAGTACCTGTCACCAGCCCATCACAGTACCTGAGTACCTGTCATCAACCCATCTGAGTACCCGAGTACCTGTCACCAGCCCATGAGAGTACCTGAGTACTTGTCACCAGCCCATCAGAGTACTCAAGTACCTGTCACCAGTCCATTAGAGTACCCGAGTACCTGTCACCAACCCATCTAAGTACCCAAGTACCTGTCACCAGCTCATCACAGTACCCAAGTACCTATCACCAGCCCATCACAGTACCCGAGTACCTGTCACCATCCCATGAGAGTACCCGAGTACTTGTCACCAGCCCATCAGAGTACCCGAGTACTTGTCACCAACCCATCCGAGTACCCGAGTACCTGTCACCAACCCTTCTGAGTACCCTAGTACCTGTCACGAGCTCATCAGAGTACCTGAGTACCGGTCACCAGTCCATCTGAGTACCTGTCACTAGCCCATCTGAGTACACTAGTACCTGTCATTAGCCCATCTGAGTACCCGAGTACCTGTCACTAGCCCATCTGAGTACCCTAGTACCTGTCACTAGCCCATCTGAGTACCCGAGTGCCTGTCAATAGCCCATCTGAGTACCCAAGTACCTAGCACCAGACCATCTGAGTACCCAAGTACCTGGCACCAGACCATCTGAGTACCCGAGTACCTGTCACCAGCCCATCACAGTACCCGAGTACCTGTCACCATCCCATGAGAGTACCCGAGTACTTGTCACCAGCCCATCAGAGTACTCACGTACCTGTCACAAGCCCATTAGAGTACCCGAGTACCTGTCACCAACCCATCACAATACCCGAGTACCTGTCACCAGCCCATCACAGTACCCGAGTACCTGTCACCATCCCATCAGAGTACCCGAGTACCTGTCACCTGCCCATCAAAGTACCCGAGTACCTGTCACCTATCCATCAAAGTACCCGAGTACCTGTCACCTGTCCATGAAAGTACCGAGTTCCTGTCAACTGCCCATCATAGTACCCGAGTACCTGTCACCTGCCCATCAGTGTACCCGAGTACCTGTCACCTGCCCATCTGAGTACCTGTCACCTGCCCATCAGAGTACCCAAGTACCTGTCACCTGCCCATCAGAGTACCCAAGTACCTGTCCATCAGAGTACTTGAGTACCTGTCACCTGCCCATCAAAGTACCCGAGTACCTGTCACCTGCCCATCAGAGTACCTGTCACCTGCCCATCAGAGTACCCGAGTACCTGTCAGCAGACCATCAGAGTACCCGAGTACCTGTCACCAGTCCATCACAGTACCTGTCACCAACCCATCTGAGTACCTGTCAGCAGCCCATCAGAGTATCCAAGCACCTGTCATCAACCCATCTGAGTACCCAAATACCTGTCACCAGCCCATCTGAGTACCCGAGTACCTGTCACCTGCCCATCAAAGTACCCAAGTACCTGTCACCAGCCCATCTAAGTACCCAAGTACCTGTCACCAGCCCATCACAGTAGCCAAGTACCTTTCACCAGGCCATCACAGTACCCAAGTATCTGTCACCATCCCATGAGAGTACCCGAGTACTTGTCACCAGCCCATCAGAGTACCCGAGTACCTGTAACCAGCCCATCAGAGTATCCAAGCACCTGTGATCAACCCATCTGAGTACCCGAGTACCTGTCACCAGCCCATCAAAGTACCCGAGTACCTGTCACCAGCCCATCAGAGTACCTGTGTACTTGTCACCAGCCCATCAGAGTACCTGAGCACCTGTCATCAACTGATCAGAGTATCTGAGTACCTGCAATCAACCCATCAAAGTACCCGAGTACCTGTCACCAGCCCATGAGAGTACCTGAGTACTTGTCACCAGTCCATCAGAGTACTCAAGTACCTGTCACCAGCCCATTAGAGTACCCGAGTACCTGTCACCAACCCATCTAAGTACCCAACTACCTGTCACCAGCCCATCACAATACCCGAGTACCTGTCACCATCCCATCAGAGTACCCGAGTAACTGTCACCTGTCCATCAAAGTACCCAAGTACCTGTCACCAGACCATCAGAGTACCCCAGTACCTGTCACCAGTCCATCACAGTACCTGTCACCAACCCATCTGAGTACCTGTCAGCAGCCCATCAGAGTATCCAAGCACCTGTCATCAACCCATCTGAGTACCCAAATATGAGATTACCCGACCACTGTCCATGAACTCATGA
>BLSH010441650.1:860277-888338 GCA_018402905.1 Glandirana rugosa
CGGTCATCGTCAGTCAATTTCTCATTGAGGTGAAAACAAACACGTCTCGAAATATTATATTTCCCTCTGCAATGTCAATGTCATGTTATTTTATGTTCCCACAATTCTCCCGTGACGAGCATTCTCGAACGTTAGATTATCCCACCCCGTTCACCATGTTTTCCAAGATTGACCCCCCTACTCGACTACCGTCACTATTTTCAAGTCAATCAACCTCCGCACTGTCTGAAGGGGCTTCTCTACTTAAAAGTCCCTAGAGGATTTCCGTCGGTCTCATCCTCTATCGACCTGTCTAACTCCATCTCTCAAGGTCTCCTACCCTCTCCGAGACAACAAGGAACTATAATATTCTTGTCATGAACAAAAAAAAAAAAAAAAAAATGACATTATCAAAAATAAAGACAATCGGTATAGATGAGCACTATAAGACGTAACCGACGTTCCTATACATAACTAAAAAAAAAAAAAAAAAAACAAGTACTGTTCTTATAATATCAAGGAACAACAGAGCCTCTCCCATCCTCTGGAACTCTCTACCTCAATCTGTCCAGCTATCTCCTACTCTGGCTGCCTTTAGGAGATCCCTGAAAATTCATCTCTTCGGGGAAGTCTGTCACGCCTCCAACTAACTGAACTTTTATCACTGCCATCAGCTCATCCCCCCAGTTAGAACCTTTTGTACCACTTGCCCCACCCTATTAGATTGCAAGCTCTTACGAGCAGTGCCCTCTTAACACCCTTGTATTTTATTGTACTGTAACTGTAACGTCTCCCTTTATATTATAAAGCTCTGCACAAACAAAAGTGGAGTTACTCTTTAACTGACTGCTACTGGCCCTACTATTGGCCAGTATGAGTGTAGTAAGGAAGATAGCTTGTAAGCTCTTTAGAGGAAATAACAGTTATGAGCATTAAGCCCTGAACCGTGTGTCAATGCTATATATATATAAATGACTTAATGCGGAACTTCATCCAAAAGTTGAACTGTTCCTCCTCATCCTCCTCCTCTCTGTCATAACTTGCATATTTTTCTTTGGGGGGGGGGGGAGCAGGTACCTGGTTTTGACAGGTACCCGCTTCCACAGGTTTTGACAGGTACCCAGTTTTCCTCCGCCCTCTTCTCCCTGCAGCCTCTTGGGACATATCACAGGTCCCAAGGGAGTGCGGGACCATGAGCCAAGGAAAGAGGAATGGCTGCAATCTCAAATCAATACAAAATATTTATTGTAGGAGACCATAAAATCAGATACAATTGTCAAAATGCACTGGGAAGGTAAAGTTTTTTTGCACGACGGTCATGCTCGTCAGACTGCGGACCAGTCACAGGTCCCAAGAGACTGCGGGACCAGTCACAGGTCCCAAGAGACTGCGGGACCAGTCACAGGTCCCAAGAGACTGCGGGACCAGTCACAGGTCCCAAGAGACTGCGAGACCAGTCACATGTCCCAAGAGACTGCGAGACCAGTCACATGTCCCAAGAGACCGCAGAACCATTCACATGTCCCAAGAGACCGCGGGACCATTCACATGTACCAAGAGACTGCGGGACCATTCACATGTACCAAGAGACTGCGAAACCATTCACATGTCCCAAGAGACCGCAGAACCAGTCACAGGTCCCAAGAGACCGCAGAATCATTCACAGGTCCCAAGAGACTGTGGGACCATTCACAAGGTGCAGTGGGCAGCAGGCTATGAAGCCGCAAGTAGCCACAGTTGGCTGCCCACAGTTATGATGCCGGCGAGAGCATTGAGGAGCTGTGAAAAAACTCGGTTGGGAGAGCACGGTGCTGGATCCCTGGACAGGTAAGTGGCTGTTTTTCAAGAGTCAGCACCTACAGGTTTTGTAGCTGCTGACTTTTAATTTTTACACATGGAACTGTAGAACCGCTTAAAACAAATATACTTTCTAATGGCACACTATGGAAAAAAGAAAAACTTCCTTTGATATATTTTCCGGCCAAAGAAAAAAAAAACTCACTTCAAAGATCGTTTTTAATTCGTAGTTGAAATATTTCTATCTTCATACATTTTTATGCTTGTTAGGCTCATCCCAAACTCTTTTGGGTCAGTTATACGGCCAGTCAGGGGCCTTTCGTCACTTCCACATTCATTACATTGACATCTTGTGAGCATTATGGCAGAGCAGGTATCTTCTGCTACATTTCCTTCCCATAAAATCATTAAATGTTCTCTTCAACACTGGAGGGCATGTTTGACTTTCTTTGATCTGTTGAGTGACTGAAGTGACAATGAAAGGAATCCTATGATCTTCAGACACGCGTCACATTCATCATCTGAAGATACCGGCACAAGGTCATTGTAATACATCATTTTCAACAAAGCATGAAAGTTAAATAAAGCGCATGATATCTATCTATCTATCTATCTATCTATCTATCTATCTATCTATCTATCTATCTATCTATCTATCTATCTATCTATTTATCTATCTATCTATCTTATCTATCTATCTATCTATCTAATTTTTATGTGCAAATAACTTGCACTATATTACCAAAAGTATTGGGACACCTGCCTTTACATGCACATGAACTCTAATGGCATCCCAGTCTTAGTCCGTAGGGTTCAATATTGAGCTGGCCCACCCTTTGCACCTATAACAGCTTCAACTCTTCTGGGAAGGCTGTCCACAAGGTTTAGAAGTGTGTCTATTGGAATGTTTGACCATCCTTCATTTGTGAGGTCAGGCACTGATGTTGGACGAGAAGGCCTGGCTAGCAGGCTGCGCTCTAATTCATCCCAAAGATATTCTATCGGGTTGAGGTCAAGACTCTGTGCAGGCCAGTCAAGTTCCTCCGCCTCAAACTTGCTCATCCATGTCTTTATGGACCTTGCTTTGTTAAAGACCCCAACTTTTTTCTTTTTTGGTTAAAGGGGGGGGGGGCGTATGCTCCTCTTCCCCCTTTCCTGGTCTGCCAGGTTGCTTACCTGGATAAGGGTCTAGTATTGACCTTTGAGGAGGACCTCATGCTCTTTTTGTTCTTGACTTTTTCACAAAGTTCCCTCTAAAAATACATGTTGTAGAATTTATCGGGGCCCCACCCTTTTTTTCTGTGTGGACTCCCCATTAACAATTTATACAGGGCCTGAAGGAACCTTTGTGCATTTTTTTAACTATTCCTAGTTCAGCCCACCTCTCACGGGGGTGCTGGTCCCAGAAGGCTGCGGGACCAATCACAAAGCCCAGCATGGCCCAAGCATGCACAGTGGGAAGTTGACCGTGAAACGGCAAGGAGTCATGGCCGACTTCCCAAAGTAAGCGTGCCGGTGAAGTGAAGCACCTACAGCTGAAGACTCTTTAAGGACTCGCCAATCTACATGACGTTCCAACGGTCGGGGGGGGGGGGGCGGCAGTCAGACCTGAGCACAGGCATCTTCCCCGTCGCTCCAGCCCACCACCCCACCACCAGCCCAACACCCCACACTAACCCTCCCCATCATCACTCAAGCCCATCACCGCACACCATACCTACAACCCCCACCCCTCCCCCCATCTCCGACTCGCTCACTCAACCCCTGGCCCGCCAGGCCACCCATCAGCCCTGCACTTACCCCATGCTGGTCATGGTGGCGGCTTCCACCTCTGCCTCCCAGCCATCACGTCTTCTCCCGGCAAATCGGGTCTTCGGACTCCTGGCCAATCGGGTCTCAGGACCTACTTCCTGATTGGCCAGGAGGAGAAACAGGAAGACAATAGCGAATATGAATTCACTAATCTTGCACAACAGGGTGGGCTCAGGGCACAGTGCTTTGTGCTCTGAGCCCACCCTTTTTTGAAGCCAATTAGAGCCTCTGTCTCTAATCACGTGCTTAAAAAAAAAAAAACATTGGAATCCATGTATGTAGATTAAGTGCCGGGCGCATGGATTAGGGGGGCCCCTGCACCCCCTAATGAGCGTCCGCCACCAATGCCCATAGTCAGGACAAAGGTGTACTTTAAAAGTGTGTTTTAATTTGCTGCAACAGAGAAAATATTCCTTCCTGATTCCCAAAGCCAATCGGATAATTCCCCGGACCAACATTTAACGGTTCTTCAAGAAACAAGCTTGATCTAGGTGTTTGTGAACTGAATAAACCATGAAATAATTGTTTTACCCATATTGAAGTGGGATTTTTACTCAAAAGAATTGCAGGCTCCTCATTTTTAATTATTTCCGTGCCCTTATATAATACAGTAATTAATCTGATTGAATCATATGATTTCATTTTATATTAAACTATGATTAAATTATTATGCTACTCCAATCACATTTATAATCTCTTAAAGCGAGGTCGGTGCTTGCTGTCTTGAATTCTAATTTAATTAAACTAAAGTTTTTTATCTTCTTTGTTAACTTACATAATTTATTATTAAACTTATTTAGGTTTAACATTCAACTGTTTTTCGGGGACGACTAAAATACAATGTAAGTCAATGTGCTACATTTATGAAACCTAAGAGGAAAGATTGTATGCTGAACATTGCAACCAGATTAAATTATTTTCTTAAAGGTGGCCAAACAAGAGACGAGTTTGTTACCCAATACAATGATTTTGTGTGCCGTCAAAGGCAGCAGAAAGACCAACAGTAATGCCTACAATGGAATTTTATGCTATGTGAATGCAAGACCAGCTGCATGATTTCATTTGCCAAACATACACTATATTGCTAAAAGTTTTGGGATGCCTGCTTTGAGGCCCCTTTCACACTTGTGCGACGCGATTTTATCACGATTTTGCCGGGATTTTTTGCTGCAATTTTACCGTGATTGTACCGCGATTTCGGATCAGTACGACTTTGGTCCGACTGACACAATGAAAACATATTACAAAGTCGTACAAAAATAGTACAGAAAACGCATCTATATTACTCAGGTGTGATTTGCATGCGACTTTGAAGGTTTAACCTTGAAGTCTATGGACCTCAAGTTGAATCAAAGTTGGGCCAAAGTAATGCAGGGACTACTTTGAAGTCGGCACGACTTCAAAGTCGTACAGATATGAATGGTACTCATTGGAAATAATGGGGAACGACTTGTCATGCGACTTTGCAGTCCCAAATCGCAGGACAACTCGCACAAGTGTGAAAGGGATCTTACACACACAGGAACATATACAATATTGAGTTGGCCCACCCTTTGCAGCTATAACAGCTTCAACTCTTCTGGGAAGGCTGTCTACAAGGTTTAGGAGTGTCTATGGGATTGTTTGACCTTTCTTCCAGAAGCACATTTGTGAGGTTAGGCAATGATGTTGGATGAGGAGGCCTGGGTTGAGGTCAGGAAAGTACAGGCCAGTCAAGTTCCTTCACCCCAAACTTGCTCTTCCATGTCTTTATGGACCTTGCTTTGTACACTGGTGTGCAGTCATGTTGGAACAGGAAGGGGCCATCCCCAAACTGTTCCCACAAAGTTGGGAGCATTAAATTGTCCAAAATGTCTTGGGGTGCTGAGTTCCGTTCAATGAAACTAAGGGGCCAAGCCCAACCCCTGAAAAACAACCCCACACCATAATCCCCCCTCCACCAAATGATTTGGACCAGCGCACAATGCAAGGTCCATAAAGACATGGATGAGCGAGTTTGGGGTGGAGAAACTTGACTGTCCTGCACCTGACCTCAACCCAATAGAACACCTTTGTGATAAATTAGAGTGAAGACTGTGAGGCCTTCTTGTCCAACATCAGTGCCCGACCTCATAAATGCTCTTCTGGAAGAATGGTCAAACATTCCCATAGACACAATGCTAAACCTTGTGGACAGCCTTCCCAGAAGAGTTGAAGCTATTATAGCTGCAAAGGGTGGGCCAACTCAATATTGAATCCTACGGACTAAGACTGGGATGCCAGTAACAGCTTCCAGGCTGCCCACCGAACATTTACTGCAGCAGGACAGTCCGGCTGCGCGAAAAACAATGTAACTGTACGGTGATGTCTCTTTCTGGTCCGGGGCACGCATGTCGCTGGCGTCCAGCTCCCACTGTGATTGCACACAGCGGGAGCCAATCAGCGCATCCGGCGGACTCGATGTCCACCGGTACCCACCCATCGTTGACAGGAGAGGCAGAACAGAGGTCTGCCTATTTAAACAAGGCATTCCGCCATTCTGTCAGAGAGGAAGGGAGAGATCTTGTGTTCCTTCTAATCAGGAACACAGATCTCTTTCTTCCTCCAGTTAAACCATCCCCCCACAGTTAAAAATTACTCCCTAGGAGCACATTTAACCCTTTGATTGCCCCTGATATTAACCCCTTCCCTGCCAGTGTCATCTATACAGTGACAGTACATTTTTTAGCACTGGTCACTGTATTAGTGTAACTGGTCCCCAAAAAGTGTCACTTGGTGTACAATTTGTCCGCCGCAATGTCGCAGTCCTACTAAAAATAGCTGAATTTCTGCCTCTCGTAAATCTTGTTGATGTAGTAAGAGAACCCTCTGTCTTGTTGCTGTGCTGTGCTTGTGTAAGATTTCTGACCATGACTGGATCCGGGTGTGGGGGGCTGGAGTGGGCTTGGTCCTACGAAGTACACCCTAGTGTGTGTCAAGACCAGGATTCGATCTTATGACCTTGCGTTGACAGAGCTGCTGCTTTACCAACTGCGCCACACTCACATGTGCTTTTGGAGTGGGCTTCCCCCCCCAGATTTTAGTTGTGCCCCCCCCAGGCTGGCCACCGCATGGGCAATCTGGGGAGGGAAGGGCAGCCTGCATGCTGAAATAAAGTGGAAAAGTCCACTGAGAAGTGACAGCGACAGACAGGAGAGAGCCAGGAGGAGGTGTGGGTTGTGTTGTGCTCTCTTGCTCCTCCATGCAGCAGGTGACACAGGACCGCTAGATCACCAGATTGTTTACCTGGTAATCAAACCGAGTGTGAACAGCCCAATGTAAAAGTGATCCTATGTTATCTGCTACATGGAGGAGCACTGTTATGACAGGAGCACAGCACAGCCCTTCCCTCCACTGTAGGATTTCCTGCCTGTAAGTTTGGGTGGGGGGGTGGTGGAACATACAAATGGGGGGAATGTACTAGAAACATAATGGGGAAAGGGGAGGGGGTAAGAATCATTTGTGCTTGGGATGAGAGGTTTGTGGAGGAGGGGGGACTATTTGTGCTTGGAAGGGTAATTTGGGGGGGGGGGGGGGGTTTGTGCTAGGAAGTGGAATGGGGGGATATGTGCTAGGAGGGGGGATTGGGGAGATTTTTGCTAGGAGGGGGTGGGGGGATTTGACCCCTGTACACTGCCCTGATGAACTTATGTCCTCCGTCCTGCTGACCCCTGTTCTTTATCCTTCTGGCCCCTGTCCTCCTTCCCTGTCCTCCATCCTGCTGACCCCTGTCCTCTGCCTGCTGACCCCCTGTCCTTTGCCCTGATAACCCCTGCTCTCTGCCCAGCTGACCCCTGTCCTCCACCTGCTGACCCATGTCCTCTGCCCTGCTAATGCCCTGTACACTGCCCTACTGACTACTGTACACTTTGCTGATTACCCACTGTACACTGTCCTACAAATGAATGGCCTCTGTACCGTGCCCTACAAACTGCTGACCCAATCCTCTGCCCTGCTGATCCCCTGTACACTGTCCTACCTACTCCTATACACTGCCTTGCTTACCTTGCATCCTCTGCCCCCCTGATAGTTTTACTGCACCCCCACATCATCTGGCTTTGTTTCTGAAATTGAAGTGTCTTCAGCAACCCTAACCTTTTTGGTAGAGCATGGCTTTTTCTCACAAAATACTGTGTGCATGGAGCCTTAAAAAGCATCAATTCTCCTCAGTACCCTTGCAACAAGTTAAAGTTAAAATGGAAGTTAAGGCAAATTCTAACTAAGGCTAAATCTACTCCCAACCCAATTCTAAGCCTATTCTATCCACCATGCAAAAGGAAAGAAGTCTGCACTTACCTATTCTGAAGCCACTGCAGGCCAACCACATGATCTCTCCAGCGGTGGAGAGGTCACCGATAACAGCTGCAAATGCCTGTGTGGTGAGGTCACCCATAGGCTTACTATGGGGCATCTGTTGTTGGCTGCCCCTCCTCTACACTGAACCAGGTGCTGGAGCCCAATTATGTGGCCGGACTGGAGCAGTTTCAGAATAGGTATTTTGTAGCGCTGCCCTCTTGAGGGTTGCTTAAAGAATCAATTCGCCCTTGGATCTCCCCATTCTGAGAGTCCTCCACCAACCCGACACTCTGGGTTCACTCATATTGCAATGTTCCATTGAGGAGTACACTCTTTCAGTAATGGAAACCACATCACAGTTAAAGTTTGAAACGTTTACTTAACTCTTATTTCTGCAAGAAATGATAACCTTTGAGTAACAAAATATAGGCCATGCCTCTAAGAATTATTGATCAACAGAAATTGTTGACATCAATATCACAAGCCTTCACATCCACAAGTTAACCGTATAATTCTGGTGAACAAAAGGAGCAGTTAATTTGGTAACTTCCGTCACTCCCTGTATTCTCCAGTGACAATAATAGTTGCAAAATATAATTCCTCCAATTGAGTTTAAACAATACCCAAGGGCTCTCTGAGAAAAAGGTGATTTAGTAATATTTACTGAAAATCAGGAGAAAAAAATAATAAGGTAAAACCTTATTAAAAAATAGATGACCCGGAGGCTAAATTGGTACCACTCAATGGATCGTAACTCAAGTGACAATGTTCTACAAAATACATATATAAAAAATAACCAGATAGCAGTTAAATTAGTGTTGTATAATCACACTAGATAACTATGAATTTCTATTTAAATTCTCCTGTTCTAACATAGAGAGTTCTTAAGAGATGATGTAATACCAAGTACTGTAAATATCCCTGAGTATATGACTGGGGAGAAGATGAATAGATGTATTTGCAGCAATCCTGTCTTGTAGAGTTCAATCAATCTTCTGCCGGCTATAAAGTTAGATACCTGAGAACACTGTGATCTTCTAAACCCTTGAGATGAGGCACAGAAGAGGTTAAATTCCACCAAGCTAGATAACCTTTCAGTGATCACTGACTCAATGAATAAACTGGTCACTAACTGGTCCAGTGTATATTAACTGTAATCCAGGATGTATTAAAAGGCTGCTGAATAAACAGTATAAGTACTCTTATAGGTGGGCTTGTGCCCGCTCACCAAAAACAAAAGACTGACTGTAGACAAACGATCCGGCCCCTCAGATGAGGATGATGGTAATGCTGAGACCATTAGTTCACACCGGCTTCTTGCTCCTGCAAGGTAAACAGCTTCCCCTGCACTCCTTGCAGTTCTCCTGAATCAACAGATGTGACTGCAGCGGTGGCTGCTGCTGCTTCAATCTAGACTCAGATGAGGATAGGCTGGTTCCACTGGTCACTCACTGTATTGCTGGGGTGCTGCAGCTAGCCGGGTCACTTGCAGAGAATGCAGTCGGCTGGAACACTGAAAGTAGGCTGCGGCTCTAGCTCCGGTTACAGAGGCACACGGGGTTCTCCACTTATCGATCACATCACCCCAAGAGACTGGAGCCAGCTCCTCCTCCTACTTAAATAAGTTCTCCCACAAAGCATTGCACCTCCCAAAAGCCTCCAGTGCAGCACAGCCCAATGGGAAATGGAATCCTTCATACCAGAGTCTGCTGACTGTTTCTTCTTACCACACTACAAATCCCACAATGCTTCATTCTCCTTACAATTCAGTCTTATTTCACAAACAAACGCTAGAGGGAATCCTCCATGTTAGGCAATGGGCATTATTGTCTGTATGGCAGAGGAATATTTCTGGACTCCTGGCTACAGTAAGTATACAGATCTTTTCTTTACAGGGTTAGATATGGGGATGGGAGTAGATTTAGCCTTAGTTAGAATTCGCCTAAATTTCCATTTTAACTTGGTGCAAGGGTACTGGGGAAAATTGATGCTTTTTAAGGCTCCATGCACACTGGCTTAAAAAAAGTTGCTTCTATAGGAGTTTTGTGTTCTGCCTGTAAAAGCAGCTTAATGTTATCCATGCACATTAGGACGATTACAGGCGTATTTTGAGCTCAACGTTTAGAGGCAGGAAAAAAAACAACTTCTCGTTCGCGTTTCTGATTGGAGCTTACTGGCTGAAAAAAGCGTAAAACTCGTCTAAACGTTGTACAAAACAATGCTCTATATGAGCGTTTTTTACTCCCAAGAGAACAGACTTTTTTTAAGCCCACTGTCCATGGAGCCTTAGACTACATTCACACTTGCCTACATGGTAAAATGCAGCATTTTTTCTCTGTTAATTAAATACAACCTGTGATAGCTTCTATTTCATTATGAAAGTTTCATGCCCAATTACAATGGCACAGGAAGCTTAGTTCCCTGGTGGGTGTTTAGGCACCATGAGGCTCCAGTCTCCAGCCTTTAGTTGTGGCTGGAGGGTACAAGGTCACTGTCCAGTCCAGCTGCTGGCAGGTTGTCAAACTCTATGAAGAGAGCTGCTGCGGCTAGGTGGGGCTTGGAGGTAAACCCTACTTGGTCTGGGTGAACTAATTGGGAGATGACTGTGGATAAGCGGGCAACTAGTAGATTGGCATATAGTTTTGTATCTGTGTTTAGCAGGGAAATTGGCCTGTAACTGGCTGGATCTTCCGTGGGTTTACCTGGTTTGTGAATGGTGGTTATTGTTGCTTCCAGTGCTTCTTCCGGAATATTACCAGTCAGAAAAGTATGATTAAATGCTAGGCATAGATAAGGGTTTAAAATGTGTGTAAATTGTTTATAGTATTCGTTGCTAAAGCCATCTGGCCCTGTTGCTTTATGAAGTGGTAATGAAACTATTGCCGTTTGGATTTCAGATTCAATGAAGTGCATAGAGATGTTTTGTAGTTGTTCATGTGAGAGGGATGGAAGCTTTAGGTTGTCTAAGAAGCTCGATATATCAATTTGAGTGGGCGCAGCGGATTCACCTGACTCAGATAAATTATATAGCTTGGCATAACATTGGTTGAAGCGGTTTGCAATAGTTTTGGGGTTAGAGATGCATGACTTATCTTGAGAGAGAAGATATGGAATTTTCGCTTCGACTAGGTGTTTTTTAAGTTGCTTTCCCAAACAGGCCCCCGGCTTGTTATGGTGAGAATAGAAATTCAATTCTAGCTTTTTTAGGGTTAAGTCAAAATTTGAATGTAGGTGGTCACTTAGGGTCTTTCTCAATACCCGTAGTTCGTTCCTTACAGAAGGGGACGAGCTAGCCTTATGTGTTTTTTCGAGAGCGACAATTTGAGCCAGCAATTTGGAGGTAGTAGCATCACGGCTTCTCTTCTCCTGGGCCCCAAACTTCATAAGAAGACCTCTCACAACTGCCTTGTGGGCATTCCAGCAGGTGAAAGGACTCTTGACAGAATTTGCATTGATTTGAAAAAATTCTAATATCGCGGATTCAATATGTCTCTGGTAGTTCGGGTTAGTCAATATGGAGGTATTGAGTTTTCACCTCTTGCCTATTGTCACGTGGGCAGGGGGAAACAATTTGATTGAGATTGAAGCATGGTCCGACCATGTAATATTGACAATTTTTGCTTCTTGTACCGTTTGAAGGGTGATTTTGTCTACCAGAAACATATCTATCCTAGAGTAGGTGGAGTGAGTGTGTGAATAGAAGGTGAAGTCCTTTTCAGTGTCATGTAAGCAGCGCCACGCATCACGAAGATCTTCCGTTGAGAGGAAGTTTGACAGGGCTGTGGACTGTTTCCTGGATGGGTTGGAGGAATCTAAGTCTGCGTCCACAACTTGGTTAAAATCCCCGCAAATAATGATGGGGTGGTGTCGAAAGGGAGCTAGCTTTTCTGCAATTGCTTGATAAAACTGTGCTTGGTGGGTATTATGGGCGTAAATATTGACCAGGGTTAATGTCCGGTCCAAGGTGGCATGCAAGATGATGTATCTACCTGAGGGGTCAATTTTGGAGTGCACCAGTTTAAATGCCACCGTGGAGCATATATCAATTAATACTCCTGCTCTTTTTTTTGGAGCGTTGGATATAAAGCACTGCGGGAATTGTTTATGTGCGCATGTGGGTGGTTTTGATGCTGCAAAATGCGTTTCTTGAGCAAATATGATGTCGGCCCTGCTTTTCGAGCCTCTTTCCAGAATAGTTTTTGTTTAAAGGGGGAGTTAAGGCCTTTGACATTTAATGATATTATGTTAATAGCCATGGTAGATAGTGGTTAAATCAAAGGAAGATCGAATTAGATGAGGAAAAGGAGTACACCTGCTATTCTGTGCTCTTAAGGTTGTAGCAGTAATAGATAAAGTATGTGAACACTGAACGTTGTAGCATGGTCAAAATACATTAAATCAAGAAATCAAAATTAAGGAAAAGGAAATCTGGTAGGTAGCAGACAACATCAAGTGAAAATACCAACCGTAATAAAGTATCTGCAATCTAAAGTGCATGGCACTTTTTCTATAACGGGGGGTAACAAAGGTTTGTCGAAGTAGATAAGAACAAGGAATGGAAAGTGGATATTGTTGAGAATGCTTGGAGAACAGGTCAGAAGCGCTGTTGATCACAGCCCGGGGGACGGTAAGAGGAAGGACGAGATCCACGTTGCTCCGGATGCAGAGGTGGAGACGAGATGATGCCCCAATTCAATAATCTCTTCATCCCTTCTTTTGGTGGGAGGATATTGGTAGGTTGGTTATGATAGGTAACAATCAGTTTTGCTGGGAATCCCCATTTGTAGGATATGTTGTGCTCTCGCAGGATTGTGGTTACTTGGTTGAATCCTCTTTGGTTCCTGGCCATAGCAGCCAATACATCTGTGTAGAGGGAGATGTTAGCATATGGTTCTGGAAGAGAATTGTTTGAGCGCGCAGCTTTTCTTTGACTGGGTAGAAGTGTATGCGAGCTAGGACATCTCGCGGAACCGTTTCTGGCAGATAGTTCGGTTTGGCGATTCTGTGTGCTCGATCAATAATCATCTTGGATTGTATCAATTGTGGTATAAGCTTGAGGAACAGCTGTTGGAGGTATGATGGAAGGTCAGACGGCTTGATGGACTCGGGTATTCCCCTGAATTTTATGTTGTTCATCCTGGAACAATCTTCAAGGTCAGCCACTTTCACTTGTAGATAATGAATGTATTCCGCATGTTGGTGAGGCATATCCGAGGCCTCCAGTTGTCTAGATATTTGGTCGGTGGCCTGTAGCTCAATAACATCTGTACAGTCTTCCACTTGTTCGACCATTGTTTGCAACATTCTTCACTGCCAATTACATTTATACAGTAATCAGTTGCTATTTAAATTTCTGATAGATCACACCTAGGGAACACAGCTAACTCCTAGATCTCCCCCTGCAGGTTAACCCCTTCACTGCCAATGACATTTATACAGTAATCAGTGGATATTTACATTTCTGATCGCTGTATAAATGTCATTGGTCCCAAAAAAGTGTAAAAAATGTCCCGATAAAAATCGCAGATCACCGCCATTACTAGTAAAAAAAAATAATAATAAAAAACGCCATAAATCAATTCCCATAGTTTGTAGATGCAACAACTTTTGCGCAAACCAATCAATATACGCCGATTGCAATTTTTTTTTTTACCAAAAATATGTAGAAGAATACATATCGGCCAAAACTGCTGAATAATTTTTTTTTTATATTTTTTTTTGGATGTTTATTATAACAAAAAGTAAAAAATATTGTTCTTTTTTTAAAATCATCGCTCTTTCTTTGTTTATAGCGCAGAAAATAAAAACCGCAGAGGTGATCAAATACCACCAAAAGAAAGCTCTATATGTGGGAAAAAAAATGATAAAAATGTTGTTTGGGTACAACATCGCATTGCCGCGCAATTGTCATTCAAAATGCGACAGCGCTGAAAAGAACCTGAGCCAGCTGATCCCGCCCTCCCCCACACAGCCTAGCGCTGCAGTGAATGCCGGAAAGGCAGAGCACAGAGTCTGTGACAGCGCACCCAAGAACTGAGCGATAAGTGGTCTTTGAACGCTCAGTTCTCTGTGTAGAGGCAGAGGGGACAGCCGCAGCATCAGATAGATGCTGCAGCCATCTAGGTGAGTATGAATGAATGTTTTTTTCTTTTACCACACTTCTCTATTAATTGGTACATCAAAACTATTAATTTAATTATTTTTGAAAGTATCCTGACTATACAAAAAAAATTGAGCATGCCTTTAATTAAGCTGTGTCCAATTTAAATCCTTAAATGTCCTTAAAAACACTGAAAATGATTGGCAACTTAGTCATAGAGTTATAGCGACATACACTGGCGCCTCTGAAATTGGCCTGGGCATCCAGGTATTAAAGAGCTCTGGGAATGCTCAATAAACCATCTGCATTATGCTAGACTTGTATTAAGATGAATGTGTACTGCAGTGATAGGGGAAACCGATGCTGTGGTCCCAGTTCACTTGAGTTGCTCACCGCAGCTTTTTTTTCTGAGCACCGAATCGCCGGGGGACACAGCACACCATGTGTCTAGGCTTTTGTGTCTGGTGCTAAGGGGTACTCATAGCCTGGACATTATTAGTTGTTTATTAGTTGTTTTTACTTTTTAGGAATTGCCCCTTAAAGTGGAACTAATCTCTCTTAATCAATTTAACTATGAAAAACTGTACATATCATCACAACTACTTTGTGCATCCAGGTGGATTATACCTTGCTTTTTTTCAGGACAAATCTGTTTTTTTTTTTTGGTGGTAAATGGTAATAGATATCTCCTAATTTTTTTTTTTTATTATTATTATTAAAGGAAAACTCGTGCAAAATAGTAAAAAAAAAAAAATGCTTTTTTTAAATGTAGCTGTATATTTTATTTCAATTTAGCGGTATATTTCTTGCTACTACCATAACCTTCCACCAATGAATAACCCACATTAAATTCTCCTGCTCCTGACAATCACAGCAATACCACACATGTGTATGCTATGTTGTTGATTATACCCGTATTACAGCCCAAAAACAAAAGTGCCCATTTTGGTTTTTTTATATCCTACCTAAAACACACTGACATGATACTAAAAATAAAAAATACTGACGCTGACCTTTGACTCTGACCTTGACCTTTGACCTTGCCCCAAAGACTAACCCTGGCACTGACCTAGATCAAGCCTTGATCTAGATTTTTTTTATCTTATTTTTTTATTATGATTATTTATTTAATTTTTTTACACACACTTTTTTTTTTCTCTGCAAGGAGAGAGAGAGAGATACTAAGTATCTCTCTCCTCCATTCACAGAGAAAGAAAACACAGGGGCGGGCTTCACTGTGACTGATCACTGTGATAGCCAATCAGAGGCTATCACAGCGTTCAGGTGACCCAGAATAGTGAGATCCAGGTCCCCATCATTAGTATGGTGCCTGGGGCTCTCCGTGAGACCTCGGTCTCTGTGCTGGGAGTGTGAACTCCCAGCACAAAAATAGGTACACAAATATGCGGCCCCACTGCAAAACGCCCAGTCTACTCGAGCCACAAATTTGCGTACAGTCGGCATGAAGGGGTTAAGCTTTTAATTTTTTTCCTTTTATACTTCTTCATTTGCTTCCTGGTTTCTGATCAATGCGAAAATGATGTCATACATGCCAGGAGTCTTCATGGGCATACACTAGAGCTGCACGATTCTGGATAAAATGAGGATCACAATATTTTTTCTTATAACATGATTCTTGCAGCGTAACATCATCTTTCACATTATACAAAAAAATTGGGCTAACTTTACTGTTTGGTTTCTGTTTAAGTCATTGAAGTGTATTTTTTCCAAAAACATTGATTTTAAAAGACCGCTGCGCGTGTGACATAAAATATTGCAACAACCGCCATTTTATTCTCTAGGGCAGGGATCTCCAAACTTTTCAAACAAAGGGCCAGTTTACTGTCCTTCAAACTTTAGGGGGGCTGGATTGTGGCCAACTGGGGTAGAAAATGTTCCAGCATCAATGAGTATAAACATGGCCTCAGGGTTGGTGGCAGTAGGAGGAGGAGTAGTGCCCCATTGTTGGTATTAGTGGCAGGAATAATATGTCATTATTGGTATCAGTGGAAGAAATAGTGCCCCATCATTGGGAGGAATAGTGCCCCGAGAGCCAGATAAAGGCTAGAAAAGGGCCGCATCCGGCCCTCGGGCCACAGTTTAGAGACCCCTGCTCTAGGGTCTCTGCTAAAAAAAAATATATATATATTATGTTTGGGGGTTCTAAGTAATTTTCTAGCAAAAAATACTGATTTTAACTTGTAAGCAACAAGTGTCAGAAAAAGGCTTAGTCTTAGAGTGGTTAAACTGACCTAATTCTCAGACCGAAGTTCATCCCTTTGATCTAAGAACCAAATGATACAATGTTGCTTTTTATCTCTCAGCGTTGAGCAATGTTGTGATAAACTTTGCCAGCTGCCTTTTTCTTTTGACAGCTGTGAGCATAGAGGTGATCAAATACCACCAAAAGAAAGCTCTATTTGTGGGAAAAAAATTATAAAAAGTTAGTTTGGGTACAACGTCGCACGACCGCGCAATTGTCATTCAAAAATGCGACAGCGATGAAAGCAAAAAATTGGTCTGGGCAGGAGGGGGGTTTAAGTTACCCAGTAAGCAAGTGGTTAAATAGCATTTTGTGGTGCTCAGCTATAGCTGAGTCCCATTTTAAAGTGGTAGTAAACCGCGGCAAGTAAAAAAAAAAACGTAATGGCATCATAAGCTCTCCGGCAGCACACTGTTACTGCTGACAGGGCTTCCATCTTTCCCCGATCTTCCTTCCGTGTTTGCAAGCTCTGGTTGTGTGAGTGGCCAGGACCGTGATGACGTCACTCCCATGGCTCCGGCACGAGGCTCTGAAGAGTCAGAACCGTATGCCAAACCTACAGAGCATGTGCGTTGGTGACGTCACCGGCTGCATCTAGTGTGAATATCTCCTAGTCATCACAAGTTTAGGAGATACTCAGTGTGCCTACAGGTAAGCCTTATTATAGGCTTACCTGTAGAGTCAACTTAGAAAAAAGAGTTTACTAGTGCTTTAATACAAACCAATACACAATGCTATACAATGATTTACAAAATGACATATTCCTGATTTAGTGATGAGTATGTGATCCTTCAGTACGACCTACATCAACCTGTATTGTATACTATTACACCTCTGCAATTACTCTTGACACAGGTGCAAGGATTGCATAAAAGTAAAAAAACTAATATAAGAAGCAACTTGGGATAATATATTCAAGCAAGTGTCTGCAATTAAAAACTCTCATAAATATTCATTTACATGTTCCTAATTTTAGAGAACAGAAGTGAATGAACTGATTAATCAATTGATTGTATTTGATTGAGCTTAAAGACAAAAAAAAAAAAAAAAGTAGTTCACTGAGGTGGCATGTTAATTTTTTTTTTTAGTTATTTGCATTAAACTTTTTTCAAAGTACTTGGAAAAGAGCAATAGTACAGTAGGAACTAATTTCTTTACTGTACCGAATTGTGGTGATGCCATTGGAGCTAGGCCAGGAGTAAGGCCTCGTGCACACTGGGCTTAAAAAACACCACTTTTACAGGCATTTGGCTTTTTTTTTCAGCCTGTAAACATGTATTAGAATAAGAGCATTTACAGGCTAAAAAAACCCCCATCAAAACAGCAGTCAGGAGAGGAGCTTCTAAGCAGAAAATATGCTTGATGCGCCTAAAAGCATGTAAACATTTATAAACGTCTCTAAACGCTAGATGCATTTAGGTGCATTTGAGCATTAATGCAACCCAATGGCCAGAACAAATGAATATTCTTGCCAATGGAATCCATTAACGCTCAAATGCTTAATGCACCTGTAGCCACGTGCTGGCTATATATCGCTTTTGCCATCATGTGACATTCCTTAACAGAGATTACATGGAGCTTTGTTCCCGCTAGTGCCCAGCATGGCGATTGCGTCCTCATATCCTGTGTAGCCATGGCCCTGTAGGGGTTGCTGAAAGTAGTGGTTCACCTGTCACTCTGCCCTCAGTCACACTGTTTCCTCAAATCCGGAGTCAAGAAAAACGGGCCAGTACTTTGTTTTTTTTGTTGTTTTATTAGTGGATGTAACTTGAATAGGATAAGGGGTGTTTATGGGATGCCCAGCAGAACAGACAGTTCTTGAACGGGGCCATCTTTATACACTCCTGTATATACACTTCTTCTTTTCCACCAGCACAACACTTTCTCAGTTAACTCCTCTTCCTCCAGCACAATACTTCTCCAGCCTAGCTAGCACATGGTGAGGCCTGCTCTCAATTTAGCCCGGCCTCAGCGAACCACCCAATATAAGCAGGGACCGAGGTCCCCTTTAGTGCAGCAAAAAGTGGAAAGTGTGCTCGCTCGCCTAGGTGGACTACGGCTCCTCCCAGTCCATCCTCTTTTGGTTCTACCAACTGTCCTGGCTGCAGCGACCCAACTTCACTGCCCAGTGACACCACAGTCCCAACTGGCTCTTGCACCCTTCTCAGACTGTCTCTCACCACAATCTGCTCCGGTGTGGCTCTTCCAGCTTCCCAGGGTGTGTGTCACTCACCGACACGTAATGACAACGTATAGTTCCTTTCCTGGAGACCTTCATGGCAGTACTCTCTACCCGCTGACCTCTACTTGCTCTCTCTTGTCCCTCTGTTCCAGGACCTCTCCAATCCTCTTGGATACATCCGAGCGCCAGGCCAAGGTCACCCCCCCAGGCTGGGGGCTCCCCCAACGCCCCGACAGCCTCAGTACTTCATCTCCATCTCTTTTCCCCGAACTCTCCTCCCTGGCTGGGCTGACCCAAGGTATTTGAGAAGGCCTGCCCCCTGCCAATCCAGGTTAGGGATTGGTCAGGGCTTCCCCAAACACCCCAGACAGTACCACCCCTCTTCCACATCCTTTCTTCTAGAACCCTCTAGAAGAAAAGGGGAGGTAACCAGGAGGTGCAACTGCCTGTGAGTCACCTACCACTCCCTGGGCCACTGCCTTGGCCAGAATCAAAACGCCTGACTAAATTTACCTCACCTAAAAAAAAACCCCTAACATTAAGCTCCTACCTAAAAGTAGGGGTGCTACACCTGATTGCAGAAAGAGAGGCTTCTACTGTAAGTGGAGGGTCGTGCATTAAGTAGTCCAGAGGGCCATAATTTCAATGGACCTGCTGCAAACTACAAGTTGGTTAGAGAAAGGAGGAATTCTGGTTGAGGAGTGTTTCACTTTCGTCTAGCTAGCAAGGTTACTTTGCGGTATAAGCAAGGAAGCTTAGACCTGGCAGTGTATAAATGAGCTTTTACTGAACAAAAATGCTGCACATACACAACTATTACAATATTAGGAATACAAATCAAGACTGACAGATCTCTATAGCAAATTAACAACGTAGCAAACAAACAAACTATAGTCTGTAACAGTAGAAATACACTTAAATGTTACTTAGCTTCAATTACTGTGTTTGTGATCTCCGTTGACAATGATTCTTCTGGAGACCAGGCACTTTTCTTGGTGGCTTTACAGATGAGTCTTTTGGCGTTAATGCATGGTGAGTGAGCTGACTGAGCTTATGCCTGGCAACATTTATATAGCTCAGTTTGTGTACCTTAACGACGGACTAACATATGTCTGTCTATGAGAGATGCATGTCTATGAGAGATGTCTGTCTATGAGAGATGCATTCCCAAATTTTACCTCAAGTTGGCACTCTGCGATCACAAATATATATAATTGTTTACAGTATCTATAGAGACAACTGTCAAACTGTAATACAACAATGGTAACAAACTCATTTACCTTAACAAACAACTGACAACTGCCCCATTGTTTCAGAACAGCCTGTGTTACCAAGGCATTCGTATGAGAAGCATCTTCAAACAAACCTGCAGTAACCTAAATTCTATTTTGAGTCTTATAGGAGAAATCGTATTTTATATCAAATGCAATACATGGAGATACATAGAATGGTCCGGGGAGGGGCTTGGTCTCTTGGGACCAGCTGCAGAGCAGAGACTAGGACCAGGCCACCACTGCCTGGATGGTGCAGAGTGCTTTCCATGAGTGAGCCTTATCCTTGGAGGCAGACTCTCAGCTACTCAGCTTACTTCAGCAGTGCGGCTACCCGGGGCCACTTTCAGCTACACTGATGCAGACAATGCTGAATCCCTGGGTTGTTGGGTGACCAGTCAGGCATCTCTCATCTGACTGCAGGTTCTACAGGTCCTGTACCCAAGAGCTTTGATATCTCCAGGAGAGGTGAGCGGAAGCCCACCATTAACATATATTCAGAGACACTGCATGCAGACATCTTTACCCTTTCCTTTATACACCCAAGGCTCTCACTGAGAGACAGTTTGCTTGTTACATCCACTGTTGCTGGTTGCCATTGCACAGCCCCTCCATAGCTAGATGAATATCTTGGACACCTTACATCAGGGACTCCTCATCCACAAAAGGACTCGGCTTATAACACTTGCTCATCTTAAAGGGGAACTCTTATTCGTGTTTCACTTATTGCACTTTTCCCATATTGTGTGGTCATATATTGTGCCTTTTATTCCACTTGGCCCATGGCATCAGGGTTTAGAGGGAGCAGTTTGGCAAAAAGTCTTTCTTATCCCTTTTTATCTGGGGTTATTGGTTCCCCTAGGGCCTGTTGGTCATTAATTCCTGAATTATTGTTATTGCCATTTCATTGTATATTCTCTGTAATTATGCTAATGCTAAAGTTTGCAATATGAGGAATATTTACATTTACATTCTTCTTTCTTTGGTTGATTTAAGAACATCTAGTAAAATACTCATTTGCCATTTTTATTGTTTCTCTAGTGTCTTTTGCAAGTGTATGTTCTCTTTGAATTATGTCAGAACCCAGGGTGTTAGCGGTGTCAGGAGGCTTACAAGGCCACAGCAACCTTTGGGGACAGTCATCTTTCAGTGGCCCTTACAGGGGTGGTGCTACACACCTAAACGTGTATGCAGTTTGCGGCTTTAGGCACATTTTTTATGCATCTTTTCTCCTATCAGGAGTAAAGGCATTCAGAGGTAGCTGAAGAGATACAATGTGCACATGAGGCCTAAGAATAAGAGACAAGAATGCAGGGCCTACAGGACCAGGTTAAAAATGATTTGCCATAGGTAGAATTTTTGGAGACTAAAGTTGGTGTCAGAAATCAGTAGCATGTGGGCAGGTTGAATTAATTTGTTAGCTGCTGTCCCGGCTGGGAAAGCGGGGGTTAATTCTTATTCTGCTTCCTTGGTCTTTTTGAGGGTTCTGCTCTGGGCCCAGCCCACTTGCCCTGTGTAGTAAAAATTGGGTCTGGTGAGAGTGGTGGTGATTCCCCAGAGACACTAGGAGAAGAAGAGAGAGGAAGGGACCCATAGAAGAAGGAGAATGTCGCTTGTCATGGACTTCATATAGAGACTTTAGCTTTGGGTTAACCCTGAAGCCACCAGAGCTGTAGATATGCCCCTAAAGGACTAGGATTACTGAACTACACTTTTCCACCTTTTCCCGGGGCAGCAAACACGCCTGTAGTTATGAGTAGGGACGTAGGAATATTCTGTCTTTGTATGTTGGACTGTGAAATGCCTATTTTTCCACTTTTGCCAAGTAAAGTATTGAAACGTTGTCCCTGCCTAATCTGAAGTTACTAAAGAGGAACACACCAGCACACACATAGTTCAACATGCCAACATCAGCATGGAATGGAGTAATCTGAAGACATAAGTAGATGCCAAGAATAACCAAAGTGTAACAAGCAACCTGCCTATAGCATGCACTTGTTATAGATAGCAAGGCCTCTAGAAGCGAAGGAGAAGGTTGTCGGCACTCCTTTTATCAGCGGTCTGTCTCCCAGAGCAATTGGAGCCGATTACACCACAGAGGTTCCCCATCCTATACAGAGGTATGGAAATTTAAGAGTTGAATTGAGTGCATCTGTGGAGCCCTCGCATGGGGTGCCAACTCCGCTACTTGGGAGAAATAGTGGAAAAAGCTGGACAGGTGGACGTGGACATTGGCTTAGCTTGTCCCTCTAAAATGCAAGTCAAGGTGAAGGTGTACATTGTCACAGGGAACCAAGAGTTAACTGGAGAACACTTAGAGAGTCAGTGTGCATGGTGTATGTTCATCTGTATGAGCAGAGGACCGCCTTCAGGTTGAATATTCACCCATGACAGCCTCAGTTCCTTCCCAAGGCATTGATGATGTCGGCACAAAGTAAAGGTACCCCAAGGGCAATGTGACCCTGTCACAAAGTGCCTATTGTAGCCTAGAAGAACCCACCCCAGAGTAGGACTCTCATGTGACCCTTGCTTGGCACTCAACAAGGAGGGAAACATGGAGGATGTGACAAACAATTACCCCTCTACCCTTACAAGCAGGGATTGTCAGACCTGGCTACACTCAGGAAACTTGGACTGTTTTCAGTGAGATTTATTTACAGTGAAACAAAATCTTTCCAAACACCAGCACACAGCAAACATGAACGTATAAGTGAACCAAAAACCCAGTGACAGAATACCTGACTAATGACTACCAAACAGAAGCCTAACTAACAATTAACTACATACAAAATATATAAAATGGGGAACACAGAAAAGAAAGGGAAAACTGGAAGTGCAGGGAGCAAATGGGAAGGCGGAAACAAAACTGGGATCAGGAACAAGGGGGAGTAGATACAAGGCAGCAGGATACAGGGTACAGTCAACAGGGCAGGATCAGGAACAGGATAATGGCTAGCAGTATCTGGCAGCAATTAAAACATTGAGAGGCATTTAGTAGAGGAGGACCTAAACACCCTGCCAGCAGCCAGCATCAGGTGGAACCTGATTACTGGGCTTTGCTGGCTGCTGGGAGACATACTGTACTCTGGTGGACACTGGATTCACAACCATTCACCCAGAGAACCACAGTACCACCAGCAGGTGACCTAGGTCCTGACATTTGGTGGGGAAGTTAAAATTGGTTGGTCAGGCAGGAATAGGTGGGGCTTCAGGGGATGGTTGGTAGGAAGGTACTGGTAGAAAGCTAGCATTGAGAAAACTTCCCACCCTCCCTCCTTTCTTTAAAGTGGATGTAAACCCGAAAAAAAAATTACTGACACTTCTACCTTGTACAGGATAGGGTATCATGTGATCTGTGCCCAGTTTTGCCACAAAGAGTTAATCCAGCTTTGAGTAATGCTTTTATCTTTCTTCAGTAAGAGAAAGATCGTCTAAGGGAGAAAAAGGAGTCGTTTCATCCCGTTCTGTGTTGAGTGACAGGTCATTTCCTTATATCCTGCACGGAGCATAAAGAGCTTCACACTCCCCCCTCCCATCTCCTCCAGCTCTCAGTATAGAGGTGGGTGGGGAGTCTTGTGACATCACAACTCCACCCACCGAGCTTCAGCAAAGAGAGACACCCACAGATTCCAGGGTTTGCAATGCTGCTACAGCTGAAAGGGGTGACATTTGCAAGGTAGGGATACATGCAGGAGGCTTGCATGTGTATATATACATTAATACTTATTAATAGAGAAAAATGGGAGGGGGAAGGGGAGTGGGAGTGGAAGGGAAATGGAATGTTGGGATTATAACGGTGAGGTACACAATTTGCAAGATTATAAATTGGATAAAAAACACTTTTTATTTTGTGCTCAAATTAAAAAATAATGCTCAAGTATACAACTAGTACATGATTGCAAAGACACAATAAAATCAGATAACAGACGTTTATATTGGAGTGGGGTACAATTCTGACTGTAACGACCCTCGGCGTATACTGACGTCCAACATGTTTCACCTATATAAGGCTTCCTCAGGGACTTAACGAACCAAGCGTTACATATCTGATGTATATATAAGAACACAAAAAGGAAGAACATTTTATACATACAGCAAGAACAGTAAAAATACATTGATGCAGCATGTTGTAAGAAATGCATACAGTTAATCTCCAATCTAAGGTGGGAGCGTATAGACATTCACCTCACTGAACTCAGAACTCCGCTCCGACGTCAAACATCAGGCAGCTCGCCTACCACCGCATGCCACACCGGGAGTGGGGACACTGCATGTCCACAAACCACCCCAAGATGCACATGCTAATGTAGAAGTATAAATGTAGATATGTAAATAATAATAAATAGATCCAATAGGTGGAAAGTACTAATGAAAATAAAAATCATTTTTTTTTTTAAATATGCTACCATATAGACTTACACATGACAGACTAATGTCATAAAGCAGACTTGGAGGGTGCGGGAAAGGTCCTCCGCACCAAAATAGCAGCATGTGTTGTAACCACTAGAAATGGATAAATAATATAGTTAATATAAATAATAATAAAGGATATATCTAACAAATTAAATAAAATGTATTTTAAATGTAAGAATGGCTCGGAATCAAAAATGTCTATTATGACTATTACATTTATTTATTATAACTTGGTATTCAATAGTATATAGAACATAATAATACAAGGATCTGCTATAATAATATAAGAAAGGCATCGGGGTGGTAAAGGTAATATAAAGTAAAGAATAAAAAAAAAAAAAAAAGCATATATATTGAAGTCATGCTGGCAAATGCGCCAGATATATGGGAGAATTCTCCTCAAGTCAGAAAATAAAGCAGACATAGGGCATGAGTAGAGCAAGTATAATCAACAACACATTTAAACTGACACTATCCAACATGGAGATCGAACATTAATACTGTGCCATTAGTATATACTGGGTGAGTGGTGGGTTTACATGCACTTCAAGTTTATGTAGCTGGTTGTTGCAATATGTTGCAGGCAGTTACAGGTTTGGTTTGGATATGTTATAGTAGCTGGTGGGGTACAAAATCCTTGAAGGTGGTCATTATGGGCAAATGTGACTCTTCTTAGGTATGGCTCCCTTTATTCAGTGTGGTTCAGTGACAGTCAACTGGGGGGCTGTTCGCGGTTGTTTTGTTGAAGCTGAAGGCCTACCATACGGGTTTACGTAGGTACTTACGGTAGTTAGAGTTGTCTACAAGTACCTTGGGGATCCATGCCTAGGTGGTGATGTCACCCATTGGCTTACTATGGGACATCTGTTGAAGACTGTCCCTCCTCTCCCCTGAAGCCTGCCAATCATGTGACTGGACCGGAGCCCTCTGAGAAGAGGTAAGTATAAGCATCTTCCTTCTACAGGGTAGATAGTATGGGAGTTAAGTGAGTGGTGAAAGCCATTTTAAGCTTAGTTAGATCTAGGCTGGAATTCCATAGTATCAGGGTAGAAATGTATTTTAATGAATCTGAATAATTCAAATTATGTGCACAAAAGCTAATCAGGGATCTCTCACAAGGCAGCACACACAGAAAATACCACGTTATGGCCACTACATGGAGTTGACTATTATATGAAAAGAATATGCTCCTCTGAGCCATTGTCAGGAATCTGCAGCAGAGATGGCCAGATCTGCATAACTACACTTTGAAACCGAGATCAGACTATATATATATATATAGTGAAGTCAATGTATTAATAATAGGACAAAAGACATCCACATACCAGAAAACAGGAAATAAGCAAATGTGAAGATACAAGTGAACTACAACCATATGTAGCGCTACCCCCGTAAGAGCTGCTGGTATTTTGCCCAGGTCTTCCCCCTATTTTCCCCGCAGCCAGGTACAAGGTAGATTCACACAGCCAGATGCACAAACACTTCCGCTCATTGTCTTCAATGACCAGTCTAGTGGTTTTCTTTTTGTTGGATTTTAGTGGGATACTTCAAGAAATAGAACTCTTCACAATTGAGGACATCTAACTGAGCTATAGATTGAGCTCTGGTGAAGTCCTTGTTGAAAGCAGATAGCAGACTTCTCCTTGGCAGTAGCACAAAGTAGTATCAGATTTGAGCAAAGTCCCGTAGTAGTAGTAGTAGTAGAAGTAGTAGTAGTAGTAGTAGTAGTAAAAGTAGCAGAGCAAAGCCACTCAGGTGTAAGCCAGTTATGGCAGACTGCTTGGCAGTCCACAATTAGTAGAACTGAGCAAAGTCATATGCAGTAGCACCAGGTGGACAAGCTCTTCAGAAGACTAACCAGTGTTCCCTTTAGCAAACACACAGCCGAACTTCTAGCACAAGAGGGGTGACAGCAGCCCAAAAGTCTATAAGATCTCTCAGCAGTCTGTACTCACAAAATGGCCAAGGAAAGCTGCTTGCCTCCTTCCAAGCGACACTTTCCTCCAGTGATACCAGACTAGATCTTCAGCAGACAACCCCTCAGTCAGCTCTCAGCAGAACCAGGATCCCTTTCACTAACTTCAGGCCCTCAGGTCACCCACCTGAGGTCACATGGCAGCACACTTTCTCTCAATTCAGGCCCTCAGGTTGCCTACCTGAGGCCACATGGCAGCAGGTGCCAGGGGAAGCAGAAGCCTCTCCCCTAGCTGGTGCAATCCACTACAGGGAAAGACCTCATGCTCAGCGCATCCAAAGAATACATACCCTCTCCCAGCATCCTCTAGGGCAGTGGCTCTCAACTCCTGTCCTCAGGACCCACCAATAGGCCAGATTTTCAGTATTACCTTGGGGTGATGCAGACTAGAATACTGCAATCACTGAGCAGCAAATGATATCACCTGTGATGCATTTCAGTTATCCTGCAAACCTGGTGTGTTAGTGGGCCCTGAGGACAGGAGTTGAGAACCACTGCTCTAGGGCCATCCTCCCTGGAGCGGCATTAATATTCATGCTGTGTTCTGCATAGTGTCCACCTATACATCCAGAACCTTCCTAGGTTGCTTGGATACAGAGGAGACGAGAGGCAGAATCAAACAGCAGATGAGCACACTGAGCAGGCTACACTAGTCAATCACAGCTCTCTGTTAAGCAGAGAGCTAAGTAAATCTACCTAACAGTTCTCCTGTTAAGCAAAAGAACAAAATGATTCTATTAGCACTTTAGTTTATTTAAACTATCCTAGCACCTACCTAGGAGGGTGCGATACATATAACCAAAATTCCTAACTAACTAGAAGTCTAATAAACTAGCTATATACAATATGTACAATATACAATGTATACAAGATAAGGGACATGGGTAACAGGGAATACCGGAGATGCAAGGAAGAGGGAAATCAGGACTGGGTACAGGAACAAGGGGAGCAGATGTAAGGCAGCAGGGTACGGGATGCAGGGCTACAGCAAGATCAGTATTGGGATCAGGAGCAGGATAAATGGCAACAGCATCACACGTCGCACAGCAAGCAAATCAAAACACTGATACAAGGTGCATAAGCAGAAGAGGGACTTAAAGTGTTACTAAACCCGCAACAGTAAAATCATTCTGTATATGCAGCATAGCATGCTTGTTATACTCACTGTGGAACTTAAGGGGTTAATACTCTGCATTGTATAAAAAGGCTCTTTGATGCTATATGGATAGATCCTTCCCCTCCTGCACTGTCTATCTTGGCAAGGCCAGATAATACAGTGAGGGTAGCCGTCCTGCACATGTTCAGTTTAGTCTCTATTGCTGGAGAGAACATTTTCTGTTTCAGTTGAACTGTTCAGGTCACATGATATTGACATCACACATGTGGGCATGTATACAGGCTGTAGTGGAAATCTCCTTCTACCTGAACACACAGCTATGGGCAAACTGTGCAGTTTATCATGTGACCGTGGTATAGAGATCAATAAAAAGGTATATAGTGGCAGTATTTTAATGTAAAAAGAAGATTTATAAGCTGTGGGTAGAGTTGAGCGAACACCTGGAAGTTCGGGTTCTGCTGGTCCGTCCGAACTTCGGGACAAAGTCCGGGTCCGGGTCCGGACGGAACCCGAACGATCGCACGGTGTCGAATATTTAGAAGAAAAATGTAATTTTATGACGGTGATATATGGAAAAATAACTAGAGATATGGTGCCAGTGTACTATTTGACGTGTCAAACGGGTATCGACACACAAGTCCATCTTCCTCTAAAGGTGATGTCGGACATATGTACGGGTGTACACACTACAGTTATAGTACACTGGACTTGTCAAGTTGACTTTGTCTTTTACAAGAGAGGTCGTTATCTCTGATTTGACTTGTACACGTCCTGCCGATGGGAGTGACATAATAGACCGGAACGGTTCTATCTGTCACGTCCTCCCCTTCCTAGATAG